>PVLD010002228.1:0-172130 GCA_004027595.1 Dinomys branickii
GGGGCTGGGTGTAGCTCTCACACAACATCCTGATTATTTGAGGTAAGCATTTGTTTGTGCTTCATTTATTTTACCACTTGATAAGAATGATGGAAATGCCAGTTACTTTAAAGAGATGACAGAAGAATGTGAAGCATTTATTCATTGGTGTTAGAAAAATCTGAATTCAGCTTTAAGCTCTATTGCTCATAGGTGACCTGATATTAGGCCATGAACTTCCCGGACCCCTGCGGGCTCTACCCTGGAAAAGAGGCCAGGCAGGCATCTTTTAGCTTCCTACCAACACCTGCTGATGCCAACTGGAACAGAACCCACCTTTGTAGAATTTCTGAAATACTCCTCACCCCCACCCCTGCTCCCAAGCTTCAGTCAGCATGGTTAACTTTCCATGAGATTCCTGGCAGAGAGGGTCCACATCGCATTTTCACTCAGAGCAATTAACACACACATGGACAAACAGGTCCCCAACTCCCATTCACACTTTTGCCAGGGCTGCTTTCTTGTTATCTTTTTTATTCTCTCTTCCATCCTGTCTCCTGGATGGGCCTGTAACACCTCCTGTTCTGTCAAGGCCCTGTGTTCATTCCCCAGTACAGAAAAAAAAGTGGTATCTGTGAAGACGGTGGCAAATGCCCACAAAATGTGTTAAGTTAATGAGCGAGTTGCTTCATGCCATAAGGGTATTTCAAGGTGCTATGTACTTGATTATGTCCTCAAATTCACATGCTGACCACCTCCAGGGTATTTGGAAGGTAATTAGGTTTAGATAAGTTAAAAGATTGGGTCCTCCATGGTGGTGAAATTATTGTCCATGTGAGATCTCTCTCTCTGTCTCTGTCTCTCTCTCTGTCTCTCTCTTTCTCTCTTTCTGTACAAAAACAGAGTGAGAGAGCAGCTACCTGTAAGTGAGGACAGTCCTCACCACAATCCATTCATGCTCCCATCTTGATCTTGTGCTTCTAGCCTTCACAACTGGAAAAAAGAAATTCCTGTTATTTAAGCCACCGGGCATTTGGTATCTTGTTTCAGCAGTCAAGATAAAGTGTCCTGGGTCTCATGTGTTTCATCACTGGGCAATACCACCTCATACCTCCTTAGGGACCCATGACCTCACTTGAGCTGGCTGTCTCTCTCCGCTCTGCACAAGAACTCATGGACCATTCTTCCCTTTTGTTCTTCATGCCCTTGTAAATGAAGCCTTTTGGGTGCTTGGCCTCTAATCTTGTTGAGGTTGGCCCTGAGGTAGCACTGGCAGAGGTCAGAGGGCAGGAAGACTATGACCAGGGGCTTGTGGCTATTCTTTCCCTCCTCTGGTACCACAGTTGGGCAGCGGCATCCTCTATCCCCAAGCACAGCTCCTTCCAGGTGGCTCCTCCTCTGGCACAGCTCCAGCTTCCTGGGATCTGATTACTGTTGCCCTCTCACCATCCCTTACAGCCAGAATGCCACCTGCATCCCCAGATGCATCAAGACCACAATGCTTCCCTCTCTGGTATCAGGCAGTCTGGATTCAGAACAATGGATGTTAGAAAGTACTTAAACATTCTCATGATCACTGTGGCCATCTTTTAAGTGAGTATGATGTATGCAGGTTCAAATTCTTTATCCAAAAACTTTGGGCTCAGAAATGCTCCACAATCCAAAATATTTTCAAATTATAGAAGTTTAATGTATCAAAGTACATGCTTCTAATATTGTGAAATGTCCCAAAAGGGTCAGAGGCAGGATGCTGTGATAAAATTCGTTACTATTTTTGCAGAGAGGCATGAATATTCATAAGATCAAAATAAATGAAAACTATAAATAGTTATCATGCCATTTTTAGCCAGATTTTCCTACTGAATGAATTTTTTAATATATCTTGGGTTTTACTTCTTTTCCAGAATTATTCTGCAACCATATTAGTGAGTCCATTTCAAGCCAGAGCTGCAGTGCTGGAAATGTAGTATTTTTTAACAGATGTCAGGTGCCCTTGTCCTGTTAACACAGTGATAGCCATGACTACGTACCGTGACCGGTGCTCAGAGCTGGCTCATACACTGTTGTCGCTCGAGGCAAGGAGTGCCCCGCTCTGCTGCCTAGTTGTGGGTGGGCGCCGTAGATCTCAGAGACTGGCATTTTCAAGCTGAGATAGTTGAGTAAAGCTTAAATATGAATTCGGTTCTTGTATCTTTAACTCTGTGCTCTTTTCCTATATGTATCTATTCACTCAAGTGGCAAACAAGGTACATAATATAATCCTATCATATCCAGTGAGAAAAACACACTGTGGAGAGACATAGAAGGAAACACAGTAAACTGTGAGGGACAAATCACAGGGTGAGGACTGGCTCTAGCACCTAGAGTAGATGTATTGGGGCAGAGAGCCACCAACAGACTGAACATAGCCCTGAGCGCTGTAGACTTGGGTGAAGCAGTTTGCACGCATGCATTTCCTTTCCTGGGGAAAGAAACCTTTACTCCCATCCCATTTTTTTAAAAATATAGGCAGAGGATCAGACACCCAAAAATGTTTGGAAACAGGGCTGTGGTAGCAGGCGTGACTGCTGTTCTAGGAGGCTGACCCGGTGTGATGTTTTCTCCAGATGGACATGAATGGGACAGTCTGCAGCTGCCCCAGGGCTATGTCATCGGATTATTCTGGCAGAGGGTATTTTAGTGCTAATTAGCATAGGAAATCTTTCAGGCTTGCAGGATTGGGGCCTGCAAATGATAAAAGGCCCAGGTCTTGGATGGTGCCCTCTGAAATGTTTAAATGGGTTAGAGAGGGAGTCTGTCCCATTTGGTCGCTGTGATAATTAGATTAGGGAACACAGCAGGAGGGAGAGAAGTGTCCAGCATAAGTTGTTGGTGTCTGGGTGGGTGAACTGGCAGCAGAGGTGACCTCCTGAGGGGACATTCCACAGAAGCTGAGCTCAGGCACTGATCCCAAGGGCCACCTAGAAGGCAACTTGGCCAGTGGCTTCCACATCAATCACATAGTGAGCTTGTGTGAAAGCACAGGCCCCAGGCCCTGTCCTGCCAGCTGCAGATCAGCAGCCCACATTGGGCTGGGGTAGAGTCTGGAAAGTGTGCCCTAAACGTGGTTCTGGGTGATTCCGAGGCACACAGTGCCCTCGCTCCTGACTTCGCTGAACACCAAGATCTTGTGACTGGGACCTATCTGAGGGCAAACACAGTCCCAAGCCCTTTGCCAACGTTGTATCTCTTTTAATCTCCTTGAATTGTCCTGTATTAATGGTCTTTTTGGACTTTGTTTGACAGTTAAGGATACTGAGGCTCTGAGAAAACCAGCGAAGCTACCCACAGCCACACAACGAATAAATAATGACCATGAGACACCACAGATCCTTCCTAGAACACCTGCTTCAGAGGGCAGATGGATGGGCTACTTCTAATCACAGCCCAGGAGTCAGCCTGGCCCAGCTCCCACGCAGTACCGATGTCATCTTACGACTTCCTGTACCTCAGCTGTGATACTCCACACACTGGTTGTCTTCTAATTCCCCACCTTTTTAATTTTGAGGTACTGGAGAATGAACTCAGGACCTTCACACTGAGTTACATCCCCAAATCTTTTTCTTTTAATTTTGAGACAAATTCTCCCTATGTCACTAAGTTAGCCAGGCTAAAGTGGAACTTAGGATCCTACTGTCACCTCCTCCCAAACTATTAGATTAGAGGCATGAGCTACCATGCCTGGCTGTCTTTGAATTCTTTGAAGAAACCTGCACAGTGCTCTCTCTCCCACCCTTTGCGTAGCTCTTCTGAGTGCCTCGCCACCCCCCATCAGCTCTGCACATCAATGTTCGTTCTCATCTTCTCTTCTTCCATGGTCCCCACAGAGAAATTGTGTGTGTTTGTGTGTGTGTGCCTCCCATAGAAACAGAAATACCCATACCCAAAGAAACACATGAATTACACATACCTACAAATACACACTAAAACGTATACCCATATATGCTAACATATGTGCAAATACACATATATAAACATACAGACATCCTATAAACAAACACAAATACACACATACAAACACACACTGCCCTGGGTGCAAACACATCCAACTACATGTATGTATATTTTGTCCCCAGTACTGGAATTTAACCAAGGTCCTTGGTACTGAGCTATAGTCCCAGATTTTATGATTGTTTACATTGAGACAGGGCCTTACTAAATTGCTAAGTTGCCAAGGTGGAACTTCAACTTGTGATCATCCTGCCTCAATCTCCAGGAGCACTGGGATGGTGGGAGTGTGGCCTGTGCTTGGCTCCATATACTTTCAGGTTTGTTTGAGGCAGGTGGCCCTGCATTATGCTTTCCGCTCTCTTTTCTTCAGTTGATCCAGCTCTGAGCATTCTGTCTCCTTTCCAGGAAGACGTCTTGTCCTCACTAATAGCCCTGAAGACCCTTCACAAATTTCTGATACCCTCTGCCAGTCACTATCAGAACCTGTGTAGTTTACCTATGGCTTCACTAAATTACAGCGTCAGGTTTTCCTCAACACTGAGTCTCACCATAGTATTTGGTACATAGTAGGCACTCAATAACTGTATCTGGGTGATTAGTTAGATCATTGAGTCACTCAAATATATGTCTAATTGTTACCTCTACAGAAGGATTTTCCCTGACTGCTCCCACAAAAAGACCTCCTTATTATTATTTCCTTTGCAGTAGCAGTGAAAAAATAGAATGACTTAATTTTATGTTTTAGGCAGATGCTATTGGTGCATCTCAGATATACCTAAGGATTGCATTCATCCTAGAGAATTTCTACCTGTCCCTGATATAACCTGTTTCTTTTTTTCCACTCCCCTACTTGCCCTTCAACTCTTCCTTTCCTCCTCATTTGTAAAAGCTTTGTTAGAATTATTTTATTAACTTTTCACTTTGTCTCCCTCATAAGCATGGAAGCTGCTCAAAGGCCTGAGCAATGTCTGTCTCATTTACTGCTAGAACAGGGCTTGGCATATATTTGACATGTAGTGTTTAGGTGCTGTGGGAGCCAGTGGGAAGCAAAGTCCCTCCGTTCACAATTTTCTCCACTTAACGTGCAGCCTGCAGCCTCCCACTGGTAGCATCTGGACCTGCTTATGCTGCGATACTGAGAATCTGATTCTGCTTCTCAGGCTTGAGTTTTCCCACAGAGAAAGAAAAGGCAACATTAGATGAACTGAAATATGCCTCCAAGGTGGACATGCACAAATTATAGGATTGACTGTTTTTTGTGATGGACAAATGACATTTTTATAAGTTTCTTACTACTGCTGATGAGCATGGAGATCCCATCTCTGAGACACAACTTCTTTTTTAGACTGGTTATGGTGACATTTTACACTCTCATAATGCACCTGACAAATGAAGTCAAGTTCAGAGTTCTGCCCCATGAATTACCCAGATTTTTAAGTGAAACATGCTAGGAGATAAATCATCCCAGCTTCTATTAGCTAATGTCTGGCAGGAAAAAGATGGCATACATATGTTTAAAGAGAATTTCTATCAGCACAGTTTAGAACCACTTCAACCTGCAGACAGGAGGTAGAGGTCTTTGGGGGTACGTCACATCCTAAACTAGTGGTGGTGGTGGACTGGGTGGTCCTGCAATGAGGTGGGAGGTGCCCTTACTGGGACGTAGCAAGTGGCAGTTGCTGGTTTGGTGGTACAGTCACCTGCAGACTTCTTGCAAGGGGAATGAAAGAAGAAACCCCTCAATTTTGCACTTTCCCTCCCTGTCTCTTGCCAGAACTCTCAAATAACCAGCTCATCCTGAAAGTAAAGGGCACAAATCCCCACAATTCATTCTATTCAGGTCAGCGTCCATGGAAAAGATGGAGATGCAGCAGGAGATGTGGAGGATGCGTGTGCGTGTGCGTGTGCGTGTGCGTGTGCGTGTGCGTGTGTGTGTGTGTGTGTAGAAGACAGAAAATTCACAGCACAAGATTTAAAGAACTTCAAATGTAATCAAGAAGAACTTTATAGAGATAACCTTGAATTGCTCTATTTAGAAAGTCTATCATTTGCAAGCATCAACATTTTAACAGATATTAGTCTCAAATTACACATGATACATTTTAAAATCTTTAGCTATCAAAGAATCGTCCCTGTGGTGTGCTGGGAACATCAGTGAGGCTGCAGGAAAGACCATTGAGCTGGAACGTGTATGACCTCTTTGCTCCTGAAAAATAATATTTCTAGAATGTATCCATGTCAACTTGTTTTTTTTTATTTTAAGAATAAAGGAAGAAAACATATCAACAAACAGATATCCATTTACAAAATAGCATAAGAACAGTATAAACAATACAGATTTACAGACAAAGTGGTAGGAAATTAACAATGGTTGCTGTATTACTACTGATATCTTCCAAGTGGTTTCTAAGGAAAACAAATAGTGGCATGCAATAATGATGTCGATTTGAAAAGAATAAAATTATCTAAACAAAGATTTACAATATCTTCTGCATCTAGGTCTCCTCCCATTAAAGGAAATAGGAAAGGGGATATAAAGCATATATTTACACAACTTGCAATTCTATGAATTCAAAGACTTTCATCCATTCACCATATAAGCATCTGAGAACAATTATAATCCTCATACTATAGCAAAAGCAGCACCACAGTAATGCACTTGTGTGTGATCTGCCCACCCCGCCTGTACTTAATGGAAATGGATTGGATTAATGGGGCACAGTGTCCAATTACCCAAAATGCTTCAGTCTTCTCCTTTTGCTGTGTCACTTACTGTGGAAAATTGTTCTCCATTTATATTTTTACCAATTATTGTGACAGAACCAGAGCAGTATAAGGAAGGCACTCCTACTAAGAATTACTGTAGAGCTAGAAAGTGTAGCTATTATATATGATATGTATGAACATATATAATATACAATTTCATTATGTATGCACTTTGATAGACATGCGACAAACCAATACATGCATTCATATATACATTTGTGAACTACCTCTAAAATTGGAGGCCCCCTCTAGCCCAAGTAAAATACTTTATTGAGATTCTGAAAATGAGACATAACTCATTGTAAGAGGGGACTTATCTGTGTTAGACAGAACAATGACTTTTTCCAAATACACAATTTTCATCTCCAGAACCTGAACATAGGCGATAATAAACCTCCAGTGACTGTGTTGTGCTAAAAACATGCCAATGAGGGGGTTGCACTACATTAGCTGGGTTGGCCCAAAAGGATCAAGTGATCCTTGAATAGTAAGGCAGAAGGGGCTCAAAGAAAGTTCTATTATTAGCTTAAACATAGAGAGCCCAGCTGGGTGTAGTGGCACAAACCTCTAATCCCAATTCCCTAGAAGGCTGAAGCAGGAGAGTATCAAATTCAAACTGAACTCAGGCAACTCAGTGAGTTAGTGAGACACTGTCTTATTTTTTTTTAATTAAAAAGAAAAGTAAACAAAAAATAGGCTGGGGTGGGAGTGTAAATAAGACTGACATCCCTGGATTTAGTTCCCAGTACTAAAAAGAAAAATAAAATTAAAAGATGGAAGAAGCCCACGTGAGAAGAAATTGAATTCTATCCATAATATACCTAACATGTCTCTGAGGTGAGTCCTGGCCAGAGTCCCCAGATCCTGATGACATGTTACCTTTAACTTTATGAGACTCTAGGCAGAGGAACTAGCTGAGTTAGGACTTCCGGCTAGACTTCTGAGCTATGAAAACTGTGAGATAAAGCATGGATTGTATAAGATGTTCGATGGCTAGCAATTCATTATGGAAGCAGTCAAAACTTAATACATGGTCTTTGCTCCACATGACATCAGCCAGGCCCATGTGGTGAGGGTTGGGTCTTCTCTCTACCTGACTCTGAGGTTTTTTTTTTTTTTATAACCTCATGAGGGCTTCTGAAAGGAAGCGTTCCAGGAGTAATCATCCCAACAGAGCACACCCCAAGGCCAGACAAGTGCTCACAAGACCTTCATCGGCAAGTGCTAGTGTCTCATTGGCCATATGTAGATAAATGGAAGAGTGCAGATTCGGTGTTGAGGGGTCACACGTGGACCTGATACCAGCTGGTGTGGCTCATTTGGACCAAAATAACAGTTTACCTCATTCCCTCTGGTCCCTGATGATTCAGCTCCCACATAATAGAAAAAATTGCTTTTAGCCCAGAGGCCCTCAAAATTTCTTCTCATGATGGCACAGGCTCAGGCTAAAAGCCTAGGATATTATCATCTAGATCATGCTTCAGTCCTGGCAATTTCCCTCAGACAGATACCTTCCCAGTCCTGTTCACAGATCCGGAAAGGTATGTGCACTCCATCTATGTCAACCCAAGGGCAGGAAACTTGAGACAGATTCTTCATCAAAAAGGGGAAAATGGAAGGCATGTGGCAGCCTTTCATCCATAGCAATTCTAGAATCCCTCGGGTCACTAGGTCCTGCTTTTTGGAGTGCATCTCCATGGGTTTGTATATCAGTTCTCTCTTCTGAGTCTGAATGCCTTTTCCCTGCCAAATAGTTCGTTTTTATAACTGACCAGGTTTTTCCTGCCCGTAAAGAACTGGAGGCTCTGGGGCCTCTTTTCATATTTTAAATTTCTCCATCCTTTTAATACTGTTTTGTGTTTTCCATCAATACAAATTCCTTAAAATCACTATGGGTTTCCTATCACTCTAATTGGTGTTTATACAATTAGATTGAAGCTCCTCCCCACCAAAAATATCCTTCAGTCTCTAACTGTAGTCTGCTTTTGGTGTAAGTTCTCTTGCCAAATCCCTTTCAGATCCCTTAGAAGCCCGTTTTTCTCTATGAGAGTTCTATGCCCTTTAACTTAGTAGGCGTCTTTGTGTGATTGAGTGTAAAAGCCTGCATATTAAGTTTTTTTTAAAGCCCTAGCAAAGGCTTTTACAGCCTCACCCTTGAACTGACCTTGACCCTGTTTCAGGGACACTCCACTGGATTGTATTTTTACTTTGAAGCCATTTATTAAGTTGCAAATCTTTTGCTAAGAAAGAGGAGGAATGAGTAACCTTTGTATTTTTAAATCCAGCAATTTCTGGCTCCTTCATATTCTCTGAGTTCTGTTGGAAAACTGAAAGTCTCCTTAGATATGTCACCTTGATCCTCTTGTACTTTATCACAGGAAGCTAAAAAAGAATCAGTTGACATTTTCAACATTCTGCCTGGAAATCTCCAGGTAGATCTTCAAGATTATTAGATAACATCTTTTCTTCCACATTATCCATGTGACAGTTTCATTACTTTTTCTCCTGGTACAAAACTCAGATACCCTTTTGTCCAGCCTCCAGTTGCAATCTCTTTAATTTGTTTCTCTGGACTCCCACTACTCAGTCCTAAAGCAAATACCAGGATTCCAAGGTTCTGATTTTTGTGATGTCAGCAACCCCTTCCAGAGGTCCATTTCCATTTTAACTGCATACCATTGTGTAAGCATCCACTCCGAGGATCAGGGGCTCAAAACACAAACATATGCATTTTTTATAATTCTATAGTCTAGGTAGAGCTCAGTGAGGGCAGCTCCTCTCCCCTCATGCTGCTGAGCTGGGGGTGTCCCAAGGGGGCTGGAGGAACCATTAGGACACTCACCCTATAGCTAGCAGGTTCAGGCTGGCACCTGGTGAGCTTCAGCCAGGGATCTGAGCCAGGTCTTCAGTACTCATGTGTCTGCTCCAGATTCAAGGATGAGCCTCATACAGAACAGCATATGGGTTCTAAGAGGAAACCCCCCCCAAAGGAGAGTGTTCTGGAAAACAAGCCTCAGCAGCCATGATGCTATGATGGTGGCTAATGTTGTATGATCCACTCACCATTAATCTTTTGTCATGAGCCAAGCCAAGAGTCAATAAAGAGAAATGAAAATGTGTGCAGATGAGCAAGTACCCAGCACCATCCACAGTTATGTGTGTGTGTGTGTGTGTGTGTGTGTGTGTGTGTGTGCACATGTGTGCTCCTGTGCGTGGGTTTGTGACAATCTACCAAGGCACTTTAAATTACGGGCAAAGATTAGGAAAAGAAAATCAAGATAACGTGAGTCTAAAATTGAATTAGGTACTGCTTCTTTTGTTGTAATCGTTTTATGTAAATGAATGTTACCAATAGCCAAGACAATCTTGAAGAAATAAAACAAATATGAAAGAATTCTGTAGCAAGAAATTAAGATTTATATGCAGTTTCATTATTATTACCATGTAACCACTGGTGCAAAAATAGGCAAATAGAGGAATGGAATAGAATAACATTTATACTAATAGAGGAATGGAATAGAATAACATTTATACTAATAGATATATACATGCTAGGACATGTAAGTACAATACATGATTGGTTCCGGGTCAATTGCATATCTGTATCTTTAAAATACACATATCAATTCCCTCTTCATTGTATGCATGAAACTCCCTCCAAATAGACTTTAGATCTAAATGTAAAAAGAACATGGTTATCATGTAAAATATAGAGCTGGACAAGGGCTCAATTCCATGCTGTAGGCGAAGTATTTTATACAGAAAAGACATTCACTGACCGTGATGTCTTTTTAAAAGGATAAATATGTCTATGATATAATTAAGAATTGCTATTCATCAAAACACACCATTAATAGCGTAATTATGCAAGCCACAGGTGAAAGAAGATGATTATCTGACAAAGGACTCATATCCAGGATAAATTAGTCTTTTAAATCAATAAGAAAAAGGAAGATAATTCAACAGAACAATGAGGAAGATATTGAACAAGTGCTTTGCAAAAGATTATATCCAAAAGGCCAGTGTGTGCATGAAAACGTGATCAACTTCTCTATTCAAATGCAAATATGAACCACAAAGTACCCAGCGGAGGTCCCTAGACCTCAAAAGCTAAAAGGAAACTGACTGAAAATCCTGAATGCTGTGAGGATTTGTCACCTGCAAGGTTCATGTTAAGCCGGGAGAAGTGCAAATTGTTACAACTGTTTTGTAAAACTGGTTGGCAGTAGCTATCAAAGTTGAACAAATGAGCATTTTATTGCCCAGAAATTCTGCTCCTAGGCAATCGCTGAGAGCTAAAGAGCATTTGTTTTCTGAACCCGTGTATATGAATTTTCATAGTCACATCATTTGCCACAAACTGGAAACAAAGCAATGTTCTTATTTGGTGGAATGGGTAAACAAACGTGGTATATTCACATAGCATAAAAAAACGACTAAATGAAGTAAACTATCGCCATGTCTAGTGGCACAGATGACTCTCAAGAAGTCAGTGTGCCGTGAACAGACCTGGACCTGTGTGCTGTGCTGCTCAGCTGCTCCTGTCTGTGTTTGCGCATTACAAATACGTAAATCATTCACCTCTGGTGACAGAAACCTGAGTCCATGTGTCAGTAGGGTGTGATTATTATGCGGACAGAGGTTGTGGCTGGAAGGAAATTTGAAGGAGCCTTTGGGGAGCTGTTACTACCCTTATTTTCCTTTTACCTGGGAGGTGGTTACAAAGGCAATTTTTATTTTATGAAAATTCAGCCAGCTATACATTGTTTAGGTGGGTACTTCGGGATTTGAATTTATACTCAAATAAAGTCTAGTTTTTAAATGTTCTTTAGTTGTTGCATGTGTGAACCTAAACTATTTTGCAATAATTCCAATTTGAGGAGGCTTCTAATGTTTAGGTTCTTTCATAAGCTGCCCTTACTCAGTCCTCCAAAATCTACTCAGGTCCTGCGGGGTGCAAAGGCCCAGCAGGGGACATCAGTGCAGGGAATCAACAAAAATACTTTGCTAGAAGCTTACATTGAATTGTACCATGGAAGGACCTTGTTCAAACTTTGAAAATAGTGTAATAACCTGTGTAATGCTCTCTATACTCCCCCACCAGTGTGGCTTTTCCCCCTCAATATTCTGAGTAATATGGTCATTGCTGTCAGAGGTGGCCCTAGCCAGCCAATTCAATCGGGAGTTGGATTCCAAAAGGTCGTTGATTACACATTGAACACATGAGCATCTAATCTCATCACCAAGGAAGAAGCAAGACATTGATGAAATGCTCTGCAGCAGTGGGGAAGTGCCCACAGCTCCTTGCAGGTATGTGGCCTGCAAGAGAAAGCAAGACAATGCCTCCAGAACTGGCTGCATCACTTAAGCACCGAGACAGGAACATAGGTGGTTTCTAAACTGCGTACAGCCCACATTCTTAGAGAAAATGGATGGATTTAATGCCTAGAAATTTCAACCTAGGTTATAGGTAGAAAAATCAGTCTCTAGCAATTCTAAAGGAATCCTTTTCCTCTTTAGCTAGAAGCCAGATAGGAATGCAGGTTAAGTCCAGGGCCTGTTTATGACTTGGTAAATTAGAGTGATAGACAGATCATTCGTTAAACCTGTCTGCCGAGACTAGGGAGCTGATGGGAACAGATTGGGACGTGAAAGTATGAGGTGTCTGGGAAGACACGTGCAAGGCCAAGAACTCCAAGTTTCCCAGTCCCTCTGAGCACTGCACAGAGTGAAAACTGCTTTGTACTATGGGAAGGAAGCAGCTTCTCCTTTCATTTAAAAAATTTAAAAAGTTGCTGGGCTTGGTGGTGCATGCCTGTAAATCCAATATTCTGGGAGCTTGAGGCAGAAAGATTGCAAGTTTGAGCCCAGTCTGGGCAACTTGGTGACTTAGCAAGATCCTACCTCAAAATTTTAAACAAGGACTAAGGGTGTGGCTGAGTGTGAAGGCCTGGGGTTCAATCCCCCAGTATTCTAAATAAATGAATGAATGAAAAATAGGAAATTAAACACATACTCATTTGACTATAGTTGATAATGGGAAGTTACATTGCTAAAAATCACCAAGCGAAATTTTAAGTGTTCTCACCACAAAAAATCAACGTGTGAGGTAATGAACATGTTAATTAGTACATTTGGCTATGCCACAATACATTTGCATTTTAAAACTTTCTGCTGCATGTGATAGATAATGAGAAGTTACATTGATAGATACACACAATTATTTGTCAATTAAAATTCTATCTATCTATCTAACAACTTCCCAGGGTGCTACTGCTTCTTCTTTAGATGCCTCCTGGCCCTTTTATGCTCTGAACTCACATCAAGAGTTTCCTGCTGGAGTTCTAGATGGGGGAATGAGACCTCGCCACAGGAGATCTCCCTCTGCACAACTGAATTACGGAATGTGTTATTTATTGACACAAGTCTGAAACACAAGCCTGGGAAGTGTTCTGAGGGTGTCAGACAACGGGGGATAGCATGCAACATGAGATTGTACCCATTTTATTGGTGGGTCACATTGCCCCACATCATGTGGGTGTGGCACTAAATCTTTGCACTAAACTGTGCTCCACAGTCTCCCAGAGGACAGTTTTTCTATGAAGACATGGAGGCATGTCTGTGCATGAGGGGGACCAGTATTAACACCTCTGTCAAATCATTTCAAAGTCCAGGAATGGCCGGTAACTTGTTTTATGAAGTTGGATACACTGTGTTTTGGTGTATGCATGTTTATAATTATTATGTCTTCCTGTTGAATAGTTCCATTAACTAATGGGCAATGTCTTTTTTTGTTTTGATCAACCTTAGTGTGAAGTCTATATTGGTTGATACATTGTGTCAACTTGAGAAGTATAGAAGTTTAACTAAATAACTCAGCAGAGGACATGCTCTTGTGCTCTAGGATGTTGTTCACTGGGTCAACTTAAGAGGTCTAGAAGTTTAACTAAGTGACTCTGCAGGGGGCCACGGTCCTCACTTCGTAAATATCCTGAGCCTGTGTAAGAGGAGGGCATGGAGATAGTGTGAGTGCTAAATCATCTGAGGGCAGATCATCTATATACTTTAAAAGGGAAATGAGGAAGGACTGATTTCTGTTTCTTTAGAGGAGCTCCAGTCTTCACCTTCAGTTTGGATGTCATCTCCTGTCTTCTTGCACAGGTTGTTCAGCTTCTACCTGGGACCCTTCAGCCTTCTATCACAGACCCATTGGCCTCCTGATGCAGACTTGCATTGAACACTGCAGTGAGTTCCCAACATTAGACTGAACACTTCATCCTCCAGTGTGCAGACATCCTCTGCATGCTTCCTCATCCAGCTCTGTTACTGACCACTATAAGCCAATCTCATAACTTTATGCATATTTGTGTATCATGTGCTGTATCTGTTTCTCTAGTAAACCCTGACTGATACAAAGTCTACTTCATCAGAAAATAGGATAGCTACTCCTGCTGGTTTTTGGGTTCCTGAAGCATGAAATATTGCTTTGCACCCCTTTGTTTTTAGTCTGTGAATTTCTTTTTACATTAAATGTCTATCATATGTGCAGCATACAGTTGGATTTTGTTGCTTGAGACATTCTGCTAATTAGTATCTTTTGATTGGTAAATTAAGTTCACTTACATTGATAGTTGCAATTGATAGGTCTTAACTTATTCCTATCATCATACTATTTTTCTGTTGCTGTTTTGTATTCTTTCCCTCCTTCTTAATTGCTAGCCTTACTTGATGTGTTCATTTTATTGGTCCTTTTGGCATTGTCAGCTTCAGTCTTTCCTGCTAGGATTTATTTGAAAATTTTTTGGAGTGTTGGATCACTGGTCATGAACTTCTTTAGGTTCTCCTCATCATGGAAATATTTTATATCACTATCAGTTTTGAAATACAGTTTTGGAGGATATAACAGTCTGGATTGGAAATTGTTTTCTTTTAGAGCCTGAAACAGTTCATTCCAAGATCTCCTTGCCTTTAAGCCTTGTTTTGAGAAGTGTGTTGTAATTCTGATAGGTTTTCCTTTATAGGTGACTCACTGTTTTCTCTAGCAGTCTTTAAGATTCTGTTCTTGCATTTCATTTCTGGTATTTTAATAATTGTGTGGCATTTAGTGTGTTGTGTTTTGTTTTTAGCATGGCTATTCAAGGTTCTACAAGTGTCACTTGTCTGTCTGTTAAATTCTTTTTCCATGTCTGGAAAGTTTTCTATTAGTTCTGTAAAGAAGTTTTTTTAAATGCCTTTTAAAGATTAAACATCTTCTGATTTTTAATTAATTCTGATTACTCATATTAGTCATTACTGAGTCATCTAGTGGCTGTTCAATCAATTTTTCATGTTGTGTTATTTTAAGTTATTGCTCATTAACTGATCGTTGACCACATAGCCTTGTTCTTTGGATCTGGCACTCTGTCTCCATATTGGCCACTTCTGTTACCCATACATTCAATCTTAATTTTGATCTCCTAGGCTTCTGATTTGAACTTTTTTATGGATTTTCATTCTATTCTATAGTAAGTATTCAGTTTTGCGTATCGTTCTTTAGCTCCACTAGATTCTTATTAGAGTCGTCTCTAGAATCACTTACAATTTGCTTCATTAGCATTATCTCATTATCTGTATCTTCTTTAAATTTGCCAGGCAGATTATCAAATTGTTTTACCTTCATTGATACCCTTTCAGGCTTCTCTGCTCTGTAGCTTATGATTTCTTCCCTCTCAATGCCTCCTAAACCAGTTTTGAGGAAGTCTGAAATTTTGGGAGGCATTTTGTTACCTTATATTTTCAAATTTCTATTTTTTAAAACTTTGTGCTGGCATTTGCAGCTCCTTTGGCCCAGTGCTCTGTTTTGTGGGAGTGAGCCACAGTTTTGTTTATAACCTCCAGGCAATCAGGATATTGGCACAGAGAGAAAACCAATTGACAGCAATTGTTACGTCACCTTGACTATAGTAGCTAATAGGGATGACAATGGCAACAAATATCAGCTGGACATTGACGAATCCTAACAACTACTCAAAAACTGCCTTTAACCAGGAAAAGATGTCTATAATTTTAGTGAAGACATGTAGGCTGCCCATACATAACAATCGAGACCACTAATTTCTGCTGGATGTAGGCAGTGGTATGAGAGCCCAAGAATATTACTGGACTCAATAATTTCTTCTTCAAGATCACCTCCTCTAAAATTCATACCCATGAAACTTGACCTCCCATAACAGAATACAGGCCCTGTGATCTTCCTGGCTCAAGCTCAAGACTTCCTGGGCATCCTGGGAAATCCTTGTTTTGCCCTCACCCTCCCCAACTGGTCTCCCTTGGCTGTTTCTCATCTGCTCTTTGTAATGCAGTAACACTTCCGTCCTGGAGTTTAACTTCCCTCTTGTGTGTTGATACTGTCTTTGGTCAAACCTATCTTTTGATTGGCACCCCTGCTGCACTGTGCTGTGGAAAACCCAAGAGCAGAACTGGCTTGGATTTGGAAATTTGGCCATTCTCTTCCTGTCTCACATTGATCATGTGGGGCCCAGAAGGTTTCCACGTTGGTGGGAAGCACAGGTTTTCTGCCTTCTGCCTCCTACCATCAGTTGCACAAGGCCCAAGCAGGTGGCAGCATCCATTAGAAATTCTTAAACTTCTCAGTGCTGGAGATTCTAAATGGGAGGGTGAGAATCTGCTGAGGACCTTCTTTCTGCTTTATGCCATGAAGTTGGGAGGGCAAAAGTCCAGGAGTGGCAGAGGATTTGTGCAGAGTTTAATGATCAGCAATAAGGCAGGTGCAACTGTCATCAAAATCCATAAGGCAGGAACCACAATCCTTGCTGTGACAGGGAGGGACAAACAATGGTGGCTACCTCGGTGTGGAATTACTAGGACTTAAGCTGGCAACCTCCTCTAGCATGAATTGAGATGCATACACAGAAGATTTGTATTTCTTTGGAAAACTGTAGCTTGATACCAGGGCCTTCACATTAAACTACATCCCCAGCCCCTCTTACAATTTTTTTTCCTTATCTTGAGGCAAGTTCTTGTGAACTCATAACATTGCCCCAGGCTGGTTTGGACTTGTGATCCTTTTGCCTCAACCGCCCAGAATGCTGGGGTTACAGGTGCGTATTGCTAAACCCAGGTTCTGTGTGTAAACAGATACATGTACAGAAACATATACAAACATGCCAGATCTGCAGACAGATGGCAGATTTGAGTCACCATTGTGGGGACACGTGCCCTTTACCCCAATTCCCAGATCTGGGTCAGTTCTCAACTCCAGATCCCCCTCACAAAAAGGAAGTGAGTTCCCTTCAAAAGAAACTTCATAGTGAGGCCACAGGTGTGTGTGGCAAAATGCCATCCAGACAGTCCTCTCAGGGGAAGGAGCCCAGCAGACAGAAATGTGCTCATGGTATGTGGTGCTGATGTCTCAGGAAGCAAAACAAGTAACTAAGTGACATGCTCCATTTGTGACTCATGACAGTCACTCTTGAGTGATGCTGAGATAAGGGACAGGAAGACTCAAACAAAAGCAATGATCCTACATATGAAAATTGGGGTTGGATCAAAAGATCATTTAAAGATGGTGACAATTGTCAGGTTGTCATGTTTGGTTAGCAAAGAAGCCGGAGATAAGCAACGAATTTGAAGATGAGATCATAAGCTGTGAAGGACACTGTATACATCAGAGTTGCTTGAAATTCAAAGAGTGAGAGAGCCACTGAGAATCTCAAATAGGAGAATTAGATAATTAGGCATATGCTTCATTCTAAAGATACATGACAACCCCTACAAAAAATTTCTATTGGCAAACTAACCTAAGGCTCCATTTGGTTGCTTTAAGATCGCCGGCCCTGAGAATTATCTATTTGAAATGGTAACAAATTTCTGCAAAAATGCAAAGATGGCTCAATATCAGAGAATCTGGTAATGAGATTCAGCACATTTACATAGTAAAAGAGATAAAAGCAGTGAACATCTTTGTGAACATGGAGAAAGAAAAGAATTTCACAATTTTGACATGAGTAAAACTTTGTCCGTAGCAATGTCTCCAAAAAGGAACTTCATTAACTTGTTTGAATAAAAAGTCTGGGTTACAAGGCAATAATTTACTAGGTCACATTTCTGAAGATTTAGAAAGCCCACTTTTATAAAATGATATGAAAACATCCACATGAATGGTATATAATTCGGTCTAGTGGTCCATTCCAGATCATGAAGGAGGAGAATGAACGTAGGGATGGGTAAATCTCTCTGACAGGCTTCCTTGCATGTGCATATTTTTAAAAAGAAGGAATTTGAAGCAAACAGCCAAATATTAATGGCATCAAACTTGTTACCAAATATAGTACATTATTTTCTGTACTGTTCCATATGTTTGAAATACTGAAAATGAATGTGGGAAAACACATACAGATTGAAGAAAATGTCTAAAAAGCACCACAGTATGCAGTAACATGCGAGTTTCCCTCCATCTCTTCACTCCTATGTCCCTGTCCCTTCAGCCCCTGATCTTCTCTCTTCCAGTCTTCCCCATACACTTCAGCGAGGCCCCCTCACCCTGAATCTGAGCCTACCTTTGCTTCTCTGAGGATGGGAATTAGATTCAGACCCCTAGTATGACCCTTGCCAGCTGTGGCACTTTGAGTAAGTTGTTTAAGCTCTCTGTGGCCTCCATTTCACCATTTTGTGATCTCTATCAAAATTCCAGAGCCTACTACTTTGATAAACAGCTTTATTTAGTAATCAGTTCTGGTGCTTGAAACCCCAAGATCCAGCAGCACCATGGTTCAGTCTCTGACAAGTCTCTTCACTGGTTCATGTGATAGAAGAAGAGGAAAGGAACTGGCCACATGCACAGGGAGCCAAGTGTGAGGGTGGCTGCACATTCTAACAGCACACCCTCCCCAAAACTCATTCACTCTGCAAAACACTGATGGCTTCCAAGAGATGCACCCCTAATGACCTAATTACCCCCCCCACACACACACACACATCTCTTAACACCACTGCACTGGCTACCAAGATTCCAGCGCATTATCCTTTGGGGGACACCACACTCCAACTGGAACAGTTCTTTATAAAGCTGCTGCAAGAATAGGAGGAGATGAGGCAGGTATTGTGCTTAGCACACCGGACAGTTTACAATTCAGTATATATTTGCAGCTATCATGATGCCTCTACTTGCTAGTTCCTGATGTCCACTCATAAACATGGCATCTAAGGCCTTCCAAACTATGGGCTCACATTGCCTACCCACTGCCCTGCTCACATATCTCCCTTGATTGTTCCCCACCAGCTCCTGGCTCACTGCCCTCACTAGAATTGAGCCTGGAAATGTCTACCTCTATTTCTCCTCTCCAGCCCCATCCTGTCTGAAATCCCTGCTGCACTGTCCTTTACCAGACAGCATCTTCTCCTCCAGACTCCACCTCTCCTGGATCCCAGGCGGCCTCCCTCAACCTCCTGACAGCTGCCTGGCTGCTCTCTCCCTTGCCTCAACATCCTTCCATCCAGGTACCTGCTCTCATCCCTTTTGCCTCTCTTCTTCTCTAAGTTCACGCCAGCCCCCCTCCCATTAGTCATTTGCCCTGCCACCACTCCGGGCAGTATCCCACAGACCTCTAGCTGCAGTTCTTGTATATGGACGGCCCTCAGATCCTCGGTGTCCACCCCCACTTCACTGCCCAATGGCCCAGCGGGTAAGTGGGGCAGCCCCTCTTTTTGTGCTGCGAAGCTGCTCCCAGCACCTCCACCCTGGGGCTTGTGCTAGTGCCATCATCCTCCTCACGTTACAGCCAGCCCATCACCTGTTCCCTATACCACACACAGAAACGCCACTGCAAGAGCGTCATGACTAAGAGCATCTTCACAAGAGGAACATATTGGTTAGACGCCATACTGGGCACTTTATATGGATTGATTCCTTTAGAGGTAAGCTTTGAAGTGGACCCTCTTATACCTCCCACCTTACACATTAACTGTGGCCTAGAGGTCGCGGTGCTTATCTCATACAGTAAGAGAAAACTCTTCCTGATCAGTCTCCCCTCCCCATTTTCACCCCCAGAATTTGCCTTGCAGCCACCAAAATGAGTTTCCTAAAACCAGCAACTGCCACTTCTTCCCTAGGTAAAGCCATCTCCCTCGAAAGGTACTGATTATCCTCCATCATCTCAGATCCTGCTCCCGGGGTCCGTTTTCACTCGCAGAAATTTTTCTTCAGGTGAGCTCATTGCACCCACATTGCGTAGGTAAATTTGACTCGCAGAAAGCTCTTTGCTGCCCTCTGCCGGATATCACGAGCCATTAGGCAGAAAATCAACAAATCGCTCTGTGCTGGGCCTTGGATTTCAACCCATAGTTTCCACAGATTTTGTTTTGTACGAGGTTCCCCTGACACAGTTCGCTTTAACGTTTTCCAAACTTGAATCAGAATTCCTAGATGTGGGACCCTAAAGTCTGTAACATGAGTGCCTGTAACTGCCGGTAACAGCAAATTGAGAGAAACCTTGTGTCGTAGAAAGAGATTCTATGTTTGGGACTCAGACAGCCGAGTTCAAATCTCAGCTCTGCCCCCTACCTGTCGCTGCAGAGCAAGGAAGTCACCTTTCTGAGTATCCCCGTTTGAGAAAAGTAACTAGGGGCTGGGGATTTGGCTCAGTGGTGAAGTACCTGCCTCACAAGCCTGAGGTTCTGGGCTCAGTTCCCACACATACACCGAAAGGGTTATTCATACTTAGTTGGGGGCAATCTTATGGTGTTTAATAGGGTAAGTTCCCCTTTTGGCCTCCTTTCTTACTTTATGTGTAGGGAGAAAAGAGAATAAACATTAAGCATGATCCAAAATCAGCAAAATAAAGAAAATAAAAATTTTAAGAGTTCTCAATAATTTTTTTTTTTTGCAATACTGGGGATCAAACTCAGGACTTTGCACTTGCTAGGCAGGTGCTTATTCCACTGAGCTATCTCCCCACTCCCCTAATTTCTTAAGCTTTTTTCAGGTTACCTAAAGTCGTTTGCTTGGACTCTGGACATTTTCTTCGTTCTTTGTTAATATGCTTCTATCTTCTGAACTGCTTCTAGAGTTGTACAAGTCATTTTCATTTGTTACTTAGTGCCCTTTACAGCAAAGCCACACACGGTGTAGTCAGAATCTCTCTAGGCTTTTGTGGGGAAGGGATGATGTTTCCTTGAACACAAGGGATGATCAAACATTATGGCTAACGTTTAAATAGAAAAAAATACAGCAAAGGACATGTTGCAATTAACTCTCCTCAAAATATTCTCCCTTGGTTGAAGCAGTTCTGGACATCATCTTCTGTGAGTGTCTTTATGAGATGTGATAAAAGAGATGCAGTGAATGCTGCTGCCAAGTGCTGTCCAGAGGAAAGCCAGGCTTATTTAAGAAATAAATTAAGGTGTGCCCTCACCCACCTCACTCACTGGATCTGGCACCATGTGACTTCCGGCTCTTTCTCAAAGTTGAAATGATCATAACGTTGTGAATTGATTCAAGACACTGAGGCAGCCATGACAGGACAACATCAGACACGAATGAAAGAGGGCTTACAGAACTGCTCCGGAAAGGGGCAAGAAGGGCAGGATAAGTGTGTTCAAAGGGGGGGGGGTAGAGTACTTGAAGGTGTACTAATGGCAATGTGGCTTTTATAATAATAAAGTTTATAAAAACTTTATTCAACTTTTAGTCATACCATTTTGATTCCCTTGGGAGAGAAAACATAACATCCTCGAGGACAGAAGAGATCCTTGATCTGTGTCTGCGGTCCTTGTAGTCTGCAAACTCCTGGCCACCCCCTCTCCAGGCCCCGTCTGCCTGTATTCCTTGTTCCATTCCCACAATACTCATCAGCTCAGTCGCTAGTGGCCAAGAGTACATGGCTGAGAAAGTGACTTAGCATCCCGCCTAGATGTGGATATCAACTCCTGGACATGAAGATGGAATTGGCAGGGAATTAGCCTCACTCAGGTCTGCAGCACCCAGCCGCACTTTCCGTTCTGAGATTGCATCCCACACTTCATGCCTGGGATTCTCTTCTCACCCAGGCAGAGGAGCTGGCTCAGCATGCTTCTGTCTGCTGCCCTCCTTGGGCATTTCCCTACTTTTCACAGTGTGTCTTGGTGTGGTTTGTCTCCTCAGATGGGTTCTAGGCCTTTGAGGCACAGGTCATGTGACAGTCATCTCCCAAGAGACATTGGGGTTCTTCTGAGTTGACTTTCAACTCCTCTCTCATCCTGGAGCTCCACACTGGAGAGTGACATAGGACCCTGCTCCATCTGTTCATGGCTCCTTATCCTTTCCCATGCAGTGTCAGCCTCTTCTCTCTGGCCCTAGGTCATGGGCATCTCAGCACAGTGGGCCTTTCTGAGCGGCCAGCCAGCCCACTATTTGTGCCAGCTCACAGAGCAGGCAGGGCATTTGGTATACAGTTTGTTACCGTGCCCTTAACTGATGTCCTTACCAAACGCATCTTACCCAAGAACACCAGTTAAGGTTGTTCTTATTATCACCATTAATCCAGTTACCTCTAGGACCATTTGCTAAGAGGGTTTTGGAGTTACTGCAGCTGCAGGAGGCACACATGTGTAGCCCCTCTAAAGCTCTTTCCACAATTGTGTTTGTGGCTGAAAGTGCTTCTTACCAGGGGCCCTGGCTGATGCCTACTTGGCTCCACACTTCCATCCTGCTTCTACTGACTTCCATTGTTTCTCTTTTTGTCCTTTGCTCTTCTGTGTTTCCCCATCCCCAGAACTAAATACTGGACACATGCAGCTTAAAGGAGAGCTTTATTTGGCTTATAGTTTCCAGTGAGCCCAGTCCAGAGTCATCGGCTCCAAGGCAGAAGGGGCGACACTGTGGAAGGGAATGGCGGAGCTAAACTGCTGGGAAGAGGTGGGGTGAAGGCTGCACCCATCCGGGCCTCAGCTCAAGGGACCCAGCTCTTCTACTCCACCTCATCAGGGCACGTCTAGCTGTGGACTTGTCACTGGATCAGTCTGCTGATGAGCATGGAGCCACCCATGATCCAATCACCTTCCACAAATGAGGCTTTTGGGGGACACTGTTACAAATTTTTCTTTATTGGTACAGTTTAGGTATACAGAATGGTCGCATTTATTATTTGGAATCTGTCCTTGTACAGGATATGTCTTGATTCCTCTTTTTTCCCCATTCCCAGCCCTTGCTTTCAAACCTCCTTCCCCTTCCTGTTGCACAAAACTGTTTTCCTTGTATCCTCCTTTCCTGATGTTATTCTTTCCCTTCCTCCCACTCCCGCTCCCTCGGTTCCCTTTTCCTTTTGAACAGTTTCTTCCTTCACAGTATCTACTATACATTTTGGTTCTTATTTACAGTTTCAGTTTCTCACACCAGAGAGAACCAGACACATGTGTGTCTGGTTTATTTCACTTACGGTTATGGTCTCAAGGTCCCTCCATTTAGCTTTAAATGTCTCAATTTTGTCCTTTATGGCTGAGTAGTACTCCATTATTTTTTGAAAAAATCTTTTTATCCATTCATCAGTTGATGGCCATTTGAGTTCCTTCCAAGGTTAAACTATTATAAACTGTGCTGCTATAAACACAGGTGTGCATATATCTCTGTGCTATGATGCTTTTAATTGTTAGGCAAGATACCCAGAAGGGGTAACTGGGTCAAATGGTACCTCTAGTCCTAGATGTTTGAGAAATCTCCACACTCATTTCCCCAGTCATTGCATCAGTCTACACTCCCACCAACAGCAGAGAAAGGTTCCTTTTCTGCACAAACCTGCCAGCATTTGTTATTAGCTGTTTTCTTGATGATAGCTATTCTCTCTGGAGTGAGGTGGAATCTCAGCACTCTTTTAAAATTTGCATTCTCAAATGACCAGTGATAGTGAGCATTTCTTCCCATATTTATTTGCCATTTGTTCTTCACCTTCTGAAAAGTGTCTATTCATCTCAGATGACCAGTTTTGGAACCAGTCTTTGAATTTGGAGAGTCTGAGCTTTTTTTTCAGTACTTTATATGTTCTAGATATTAGTCCTTTGAGGAAGAGCTGGAAATTATTTTTCCCACTGTATAGGTTGTCTTTTCTTTGTAATTTCCTTTACTGTGCAAAAGCTTTTTAATAAGATGAAATCCCGGTTGGTGATTCTTCGTGATAATCTCTGTGCAGCTGAGGTTCTGTTGGTAAAGCCTTTGCCTCTTCCTATGTTTTCCAGAGCTCTGTCTGTTCTATCTTCCAACAGATTTAGTGTCTTTGTTTTACTGTTTAGATCTTTGATCCATTTTGATGTTAGTTTAGTGGATGGTGCTAGACATAGGCCTAATTTTAGTCTTCGGCACGTGGAAAGCCAGTTTTCCCAGCACCCATTTATTCAAGAGGCCATCTTTCTTCCGGTGATGTGTGTGTCCCCTTTGTCAAAGGTAAGGTGGCTGAGTGTGTTTGGAGTTGTTCCTGAATCTTCTAGTCAGTTCCACTGATCCTCCAGTCTGTTTTTTTGCCAGTAGCTTTACTGTTTTTATGACAGTAGCTCTGTAGTGTAATTTCAAGTGAGGGATTGTGATGCCCCATGACTTTCCTTTGGAGGACATTTTAGGTCTAAATTATCACCTCTACCTCTTGCAGTTTGTCCATTTCCCTCCCTTTCTTTTCTGCCTGTTTCTCTGAAGCACTGGCCATGCTGCAGGACACAGAATGAAGTCACATGGGGCTTGAGGCCTGGACTCCCCTTCAAAGACCTTGATCTTCTCAAACAGAGGGAGCAAGAAGGAAAGCAGCTGGGAGGGAGAGTGCACACGGATGTCCACAAAGGGCTCAGTTATGCCCTTCAAGAACATTTCCACCCCAGCCACAGTGTTACTGGAGTAACAGCTTATCCTTCACCCCAGTTTAGACTCAGACACCCCTAATCCAGCACCCATGCTTGTAACATAAAACAAGCTTTTCCCAAACCATTTTGAGGTCATTACTGTAACAGAACATAACAAACCTAGATGGGGTTCTAAAGCTTTGAAGATAGAAAACTGACTCTTAAAAATTCACTTCTACAATCTAAGAGTAGCCCAGATTGATGAAATTTTAAGCAAAACTAGGCCTTGTGCTGGGATATTTACTACAAGATAATGCACATGTAAAGAAATTCTTAGTCTCCACATCTTGGAAAAGGTTTCATTTGGTAAAATAACCCAGATGAATTCTTTGAAAGAAAATCTGAAAGGATATGTTCGACTCAGTTATGAGAGCTAATTGTAGGACAAGGATTTCTCTGCACAGAGTTGGACACAGGCCTTAAGTTACTTCTTGCTGTTTTAGAGTTGCATGACTTCTTGCAAAAGCAAAGATGCAGTGGGATTTTGAGGACCTGGGAAAAGGGCAAGATACTTAAGGTTTACCTTAGGCTGGAGTAAAAAACAGGAGAAAGGTACAATTGTGAGCATGACTACCCCAATGGAGCACCAGATTTATGGTCAGCAGATGTCTACAGTCATCAATCAAGGCATGTTTAATTTTAATCATGTTCTAGTTCTACTTTTAACTCTGAGCGAACAAATCATAGACACAATGGAACCTAAACCTATCAATATAGTAGTTAGTGCTCATAACTACCAGGTCCCAAACAGTTTCCTACCTTCATTTCCTACCTCAGAATACACCTCAGCTTGCCCGAGTTAGAACCACAACCCTTTCCTGTAGCAACTTTCCTATTGGCTTCTATTACTGGTTCTTAGTTCTTCAAAGGGGAAGTAGAATTCACATCTCTTTGAATCTTTTTCAGACTTATTTTACCCACTAGGACCACAGCCTCTTTTTGTTCCCAAGTTCTACCACCTTCTGGAATTGTGCAGCTTATTTTGGAAAACCACCCAGCATGGAGGCAGGCAAGCCAAGCAGTCAATAGAACCCTCTCTGGAGCAAAAACAAGAACACTGACATCTACATTCTACTACCTGTTAACAGGGAGACATAGGCTACTTTACTTAATCTACCTCAGTTTCCCTCAGTCTTAATTCCACTGCTGTCAGGGTTGTGATGACTAAATACAGCACTGCATGTGAATATCCAAGCACAGAACCAAGCATGGGGGTTACACTCTTTTTCTGTCTTTTTGTGGCAAGGTCTTGGTATATAGTTCAGGCTGGCCTTGAGCTCATTTTGTAGCTCAGCCTGGTCTCGAGCTTGTGACGATCCTACTGCCTGAGCCCTCCCAGTGCTGGGATTACAGGCATGTACCACCACGCCTGACTTATGGGGGCTACACTCTTAACCCACTGTGTTTGGCACCTTCGTGACCATTACCAAGATGTCCTGGTCCCCACCACACAATCATCATCACCATCTTTGTCCCCCTCATGATCTCTGTCATCACCAGCACCACCACCACCATGATCATCATCTCATCCATTTATACCATGAGCACTGACACCAACATTATCATCCCTCCTCTCCACATCATCAATACCACCATTACTAAGAGCATCATTATTGTCAATCAGTATTAATCACCATCACCACCACCACCATCATTGGCCGCACAGTGATCATTCCCACCTGAAGTCATCATCGATCTTCCTCATCATCATTGCAACTAGTGTTACCTGTCCTCTGAAGTCCAGTTCACATCTTAGATTTGAGAACTCTTTGAAAGTAGGACCATGTTTTATTCATCTTCATGACTGTTACAGTGACAGGAAATTCCCAGCCTTACAGATAAATTATTATCTGCTTTTGGGGGAGGCAGAGCTGCTATACTTTGTCCCATCTTACAGATGAAGACACAGGTTGAGCAGGTGTATTGACTTGTCCAAGGTCCCCATGCCAGATACAGCACACCAGTGTCCATCACAGGTCCCTCCTCACACCACTGCACTGCAGGTGGTGGCTTAGGAAAACCACAGAAAGTGGGAAAGCCTGGAGCCACAACGCTTCCAGGGTGAAGCCTTCTAACAATTGGATTTTTAAAAATAATTAAGTTTATTGGTACACAACTTACATAGAAGACCCCAAAATCTCCACCAAAAGTCTTCTAGATTTGATAACCGAATTCAGTGGCATAGCTGGATACAAAGTCAATACCCAAAAATCAATAGCATTCTTGACAATTGGATTTTAACATTTTAGCCATAGTTAGCTGTGACACAATCTCAAGGCTCTATTTTCCAAGAGAAAGATAGACTGGAGAAACAGACAATGACCAGACCAAAAAGGAAACTGGCCTCTAACCTCTAACCTCAGCCTCACCTAAATGTGAGCAAACTACTGCTTTGGAAAATATTGGCTCGGATTGATCAGGACATGATCAACTTTTGACTCAGGACCAGTCAGATAAAGCCAGCTATGTTCTAGACCACCAACAGAAAGAAGGTCCTCTAGTTGAGTCAACAGTTTCCCCTTGACAACAACCTCTGAGCCATCCCCGTATGCACTGTAAAGTTCCTCGTTCTTCTCCCTGCCTTGTACCCACAGCTCAGCCACCCAGTGACCTGGGGCTGCCCTGCCCTCCCTAATCTCTCCTTCCATGTTTTAAATGCAAGTGATAGTGCCTGAACCTTGTCCTGTAGTAAATTCTTCATAACTAGACTTTGCTAGTCCCCATCTGGGTGATTGTTGTTGATTTCTACATATTTGAGATGATAAATATTTTTAACAGGGCCAAGGTATATAAGAGACTAATGTAAGAAACAGTAGGACAACAGTGACAGGACTTCAACTTGTGACATCATCTCTGACTGCACACTTGTGCCATGGCTCCCAGGGTGCCAGGCTTTCCTCTGGGGGCACTAACAGAGGAATAGCAGCTAGGGAGTCAGAGGAAGCCTTACTATGCTGCATTGTTTAACAGAGCAGCTTCCAGCTACACATGACTTTGGGACACTTAAAATGTGACTATCAGGAACCAAGATCTGATCAGGTTTTATAGAGAATTTAAAAAGTAAAGCATTGCATTAGAAAATTTACATTAGTAATGTGCTTAAATAGGTTCAATAAAACATATTCAGTTTAATTTCACCAATTTCTTTGTACTTTATAATACAGCTCTAAGGAAATTGAAAATCTCTTTGGCTCATGTTATATTTTTCTTAGATGAAGCAACTTGGACCACAGCGGGTGTAATTCTGAACATCTCAGCTGACTAGCAGGATCACCTTTCCATGGCATGATGCCACTGGTACACTGTTTCAGTTGTGCATTTGCTGTAGCAAAATACATGAGATAACTAACATACAGAAAAGATTTATTTAGCTCAGTCATGGAGGTCTCAATCTGAGATCTGGCTGACTCAGCTTCATGGTGCTGATGTCTTGTTGGGGCACTGAAGGGCACTGACAGTGAGCAAATGGCAGAAGAGATGGCTCAACTTATAACCAGGAAGCAAAAGAGAAGAAGAGGAAGGGGCCTGGTCTCATATCTGCTTCAAGGGCATTCCCCTGGTGACCTCAGGATGTCCCACTAGGGTCCACTTTCTGAAGCTTCTAACCATACTGTGACCACACCTTTAGCACTTGTGCCTTTGGAGACATTTATCTAAGCCCCAGTGTTCATCCTCTAACGACCCTTATTCTCCAAACTTGAGACCAACTTCCACTCTCTCACTTTGGCCGACATCAGCAGTTCTCAAAGGTGGCCTCCAGGTCAGTGATTCCAGCATGTCCTAGAACACTGCAGAGCTGCCAAGGCTGGGATCCCTCCTCACAGGTCCTGCAGCATTGTGGTGAGCCCTGCACTCTATGCTTTATCTAGCCTTCCAGACAATTCAAATTCACATGGAAACAATCTGCCTGATGTGTGCCTGGCACAAACATTGATTTTCCTGGCCATTATAAACTGCCCTTCACTTCTTTCATACTTGCTCACAAAACCCTGAGCAGGTTGGGGAGAGAGAAAACCCTCCTCTAGCTCTGGGGAGGAGTCCTAATGCCTTTGGTTGGTCCTGGTGATCTCATACTACCCTACCAGCTACCACTTCCTTCCTTCACCAACTTTGGCTATAAAGCTGTGGGTGTGCAGGTCCCAGGATTCTGGCCAAGCGGGTGGAGAGGCGCTGCAAAGTCTCTCCTATGGCTTCTTTTCCTTATCAACAAAAGTAGAGGCCCCTTTTCTGTTTCAGCCTCTTCCTTTCTTTGGAGAAGCTCTGGCATGAGAACAGAATGCTTGGAGTAGTGGTGGTTGTCCTGCAGTTCTGAGGGAGAGGTCAGGAGAATGGATGGAGTGGTTAAATTTCTAGGATGAGTCCAACACTAAGCTACTCAACACTTTCTGTAGGGTGGGGTGATTAGACTTCCTTTTCCTTAAGCCCTTGCAAATTGGATTCTGTTGCCACCAGCAAACACATGGAAAACTGTAAACCTTGGCCCTTGTACAGCAGTTGAAACCCTAGTCATCTGTCAAGGCCTAGGCCATGTTTACTGCTGGTTTGCTGCCAGGTCACACTGCAGCGCCTGTCCTTTGATGATGCTGATTTCACCCAAGCAGTAGCCTTAGGGGCAGTGATGGTCTAAGACACTGCTATCCAGTCTTAGTCAACCTTCCCATGACTGGACATAATGCCTGACATCCACACCTTAAAGGAGAAGAGGTTTAATTTGGCTTGTGATTCAGAGGGTTTGGTCAGTGGGTAACTAGCTACAAGGCAGAAACATCATGGTGGAATTTAGCTGCTCACCTTATAGAAGCAAGAAAGCAGAGCGAAAGGAGAGGCCAGGGAAGGAGATACATCCTCTTAAGCAGTCACCCTGCAACACACCTCTTCCATCCAGCTCCCTCTTCCCACCCCTTAGCAGCATAATTAGCTATTGGAGTCATCAATGGATTAGTCCACTGAGGACAATGGCATTATCATGATCAAATCACCTGCCAATTACATGAGACATTGGGGGTACATTTCAGACCTGAACCACAACACCTACCTTTGGGCTCCAGGAACAAGCCTCCTGCAAGAAAGCTCCCTTCCTCATCAACTGAGCTGTGGCTCTCAGATGCTTCAGCTATGAGGATGGTTTTGTCTGCGCCCGTTGGTCTGTTGTTTATATCCATGGAAGTAAAGTTTCAATGGGCACACACCTCTGAAGTCATTATCTCTTTATGATAAATTGAGCTTTATTTTGTGAAAAAGTATTCTTTATCTCTGCCAATTGTCCTGATCTTGATGCCTCTCATATTAATACACCTCCATTAGTTTTCTCGCCTTCAGAGATTGCATGTGTATCTTTTTCCATGCTTTTTGCCTTCAAACTGTGTATGTGTTTAGATTTCCATTATCTTATTTTAATCAGCATACACATGGATCTTGTTCTTTTATAACGTTATTGCCATAATGTGTTACAAGTCATGCTTCCCCATTTACACTGAATGGCATGATCACCATTTATAAGTTCAGGTATTCCACTTGGGTATTTATTTACTTTCTAGTCCTCCCGTCAGTTTTGCTGTTTCTCTGTTTCTTTTGCATGTTTCACTACATTTTTTTGTGAAATAGTGACATCGTATTGGTGTTAGCTAGTTTTCTAGTCACTAGACACAATACTTGACACCATCAATTTAAAGGAGAAGTTTAATTTGGCTCATGTATTAAGGGGCGTCATCCTGGTGGGCTGGCTCCAGGGAGGAAATATCATACAAAAGGACCTGGTGAATCAAAGATGCTTAGTTTGAAGTGGTCAGAAAGCAGAGACCCAAAATAGCACCAAGGCGCCTAGACAAAGGCTCATACATAGATCCTAAGGTTATGCCTCCGTGACCCACCCAGACACACCCGGAATGTACTCCACCAGTGCCCCTGTCAGATCTCAAAGCCAATCCACTTGGCACTCCACCAGAACCCCCATGATGCTCTGTCTGCACTGTGAGTTGAATCTGTCCTTCAACAAAAAATGCATTGCAGCCCTGATCCTCAGTGCTTGTGAATGTGACCTTATTGAGAAACAAGGTTTTTACAAACATGACCAAGTTAAAATAGGTTCACCCTACAGGGGCTGGGCTCTACCTCCCTGACTGGTCCTTATAAAAAGAGGATATCTGAACACAGACAGAGCCACAAAGAAAGCCCCATGAAGGAATGGAAGTGGAAACTAGAATAACGCATCCACTCCCCAAGGAATGCCAAGGATTGGTGACAATAATGGGAAGTGAAGACAAGGCAAAGAAGGACCCGCCCCCAAAGCCTCAGAGAGTCTGGCTCACCAGCACTTGGATTTCAGACTTCATCCTCCAGAATGGTAAGATAATCAATTATTGCTTAACTGCCAGGTTTGCAGTAACTTGTTATAACAGCCATAGAAAATGAATATACTCTTCTCTCTGTACTTTCCAAATCCATGTCTTGTTCTTGTATTTGAGTTGTGCTCTAGAGTTGATTGCCAACATGCTTAATTATCACAGTCTAACCTCACACAATGTTATCCTTCCCAAAAAGTCTGCAAGAATCTCAGAAGTTCATTTTGTTCTCTTTGTTCTTGCCTTTCATGCTCTATATTTCACTTTGAACTTTTAAAAACCCAGTAATACCTTGTGATTTTTAATTTAGAAAGTCAATATATTTCAAAGAAAAATGGCCAGAATAACAAGTAAGGTTTTAATGAACTTATGTACCAATTTACAACATCTAATATTCTTTTACTTTTTTGCTGAGTGCCCATAGGGTTTCTGTTCTCTACTGTTCCCGCTAGACATTTTGACATATTTTTAATGATTCTGCTAAAGTCACTGTCTGCTAGCTTCAACCTCTGGGCTATCTTTGCTTAGTTTCTATTATTTTTGTGTCATCTGATTTGGAATGAATTTTTCTTCTTCACAAATCTTTTAATTTTTAATTATATGCTGGACATTCAGTGTAAGCAAACAGTAGATACAAAGAAAAGAATAATTATACTCAGACAGGTATTGGGATTTGAGTGCTAAAATCTCCAAGACCTCTTTATGCCTTGTTGCCCATTAGTTAATTTCCTCACTCCAAGAATATCTCTAGCTTATAGCTCAGTGGTTAGCTTTTAATCCTGTTCCATCCCTCCTCCTCAGCCCTATCCTGGAGCCAGTTGGCACTCTATATTCAGTGAAGGGGACCCCTCGCACATTTCCTTCCCTGCCTCAGACTTAGTGGGCAGCCCCCATGGGAGTTTCCCGTCTTTCTTTCCCTCCAGCCTTTGGCAGGGGGTGTGACGACTCAGTTCACAATGCCTACCTATCTTGCCATCTCATACATGACCGCTAAGCATCTGTTCAGAAGTGTGCTTTTTCTCCTCACCCCTGCTAGAGCAAAGTTGCATCTTTTTTACTTCAGGAAGGAATTCATGTGCTGGAATCTTCTCTCCCAGGAAGGCTTCATTTTCTTTCATTCTTCCTTCTTTGCATACACTGATCTGGTTTTTTAAAAGTTACTATCAAGAATTATATTCAGCTTATTCCTGGTGTTTAAATGGTAGACACCATCTCTTGCGACTTTCATCCTGACTGGGAGGAGATGTGCTCAGAATAGTCACATCCTCCTTATCATACTTGCCTGGATTCTGAAGTAGAGTGGTCCTGTCCTTAACCAATAACTCAGAAAATTAACCTTGGTTACACTTTCAGACATTTAGACAGTGAATTGTGTGGATTTGTCATTCAGGTCTTGTTTTGCTGTGTCACTGCTAGCCAAATGGATTTGTAGAGGTCAACAGACCCTTGGGGTCAGCAAGACAAGACCCTCTTAACCAAGGCCTTGGAAATCTGATGTGCAAAGAACACAGAGCACTGCCAAGGACACTAGCAATTCAACCAGTCAGAACTCTCAATCACACAATTTAACTTTCAACTACGGAAGCACCCAACTCAAAGGTTTGGTTTCCTCATCAACAAAAGAAAGAAGTTGGATCAGGTCCTCCAGCTGGCCCTTCCAGTACCATGAGGATATTTTTCTTTTCCTTGTGCTGCTAAAGCTTTCAAGGATGTCAGACACCCGATCCGTGAAACCTCATCAGAGGACCATTTCTATTTACGCTTAATGGTTCATCAGGCCATCTCTAGATCACAATTCCAGACAGGGGGAATAGCTAATCATTAAAAATAAATAAAAATCAAGATGAATTTTAAAAATTAATTCTCACAAATTTCAAATTGCTCCTACATACTATTCATTAGGTATTATCAAAAAATAGTAAAAAGAGAAAACTCATTTCCTATTCATTCCACTCCAAGACATGACAACCATAAATAATTTAATACATATTTTGCACAATTTTTATGAGTATATTTTATATCTGTTTTCATTCCTTCAGCTTGTATCTGATGACTTCCTACTGTGTGCCACATACCTGGGTGCAGCAAACAACAGCAGGCAGTCTGCACCCTCCTGTGACGGAGGCAGATGCAAAGTCAGAAAGGGAAATGATCCACAAAATTCCACAAGGAGAGGTGCTGAGTGAGCATAGGGAGTGATATGCTTCTGGAAATGTGGCTCTTGTCAAATCCAAGACCCCAAAGGTACGAAAAGAATCAGATGTTTTGGTGTCCTAAGTAACCCTGAGCTGGGGAGAAAATGCAAAGGCCTTCAGAGAGGCCAAGGTAAGTATATCCAGCCTGAGGAAGCCTGGCTCAAGGCTTCAGAGAGGGAGGGTAGCTGAGATTCAGGGGAGCCAGGGAGACCCACATCTTCAGACACCTCTGTCTGTGGGGGTAGACAGATTCTAGGTGCAGTGAAGCACCCCTGGGAGGTGTTAAGCAAAAGTTTCGGTTTAACCCATAGTTTAAATTGTAATTCAATAAAGATATATATCATGCATGTTTGTATTAAAATAGTCGTTATACGTTTATGTTCATACATTTTATCAAAGATATAATTCCTTATTGCTTTAGAAGACTAGTTTTTATGTATACCCTTTAGACACAGCTTGCAGTAAAAGTGTGTAGCACCTCACTGGCTGGCTTGGCTGGATCATGCATAGTCTTATCAACAGTGTCACACACTTTCCAATCTTCTCTTTAATGTTGAAAGTGAACGTAGGTAGTGATCGTATCTTTGTAGATTTGTTGCTCTTGTTTAAGTTTGTCATTCAGTGATCTAACAAGCACTGTTTAAGCTTTCGCAATGCCCTTGAGCTAGGCATTCATAGAAAGGTGCATTAAACCAAGAGCCATTGCCCTTCAGATGGCCTTTGAGTGCTGTTGTAGTAAGGGGTTTACAAGGGAAACAATACAAGACATGTAATTTATAGGATTATTTTATAATAGTCACCCAAAGAGTCATATACAGAGTGTGGGAGATCTGTCCACACACTAAAACCCAAAGAATCCAGCTGAGGGCCTATATCCTACAGCAATGGCCTCCATGAGTCCAGCTGAAGACCTAGTACCCATGACAATGTTGCATGCCTGTCTGTTTCATGGATTTGTGCTGGGAAGGCCCAAAGGTCAGTGGTAGAAGCTAGAAAGTCTATGCCAGTAGGATGAAGGATTTGTGCTAACAGGCTGAGTGATCTGTACTAGAACCAAGAAGTGGTACTCAAAGTAAGGACCAGAGCACCCCAAAAGTGAACCATAGCCATTCTGAGCAACAAGGTCCTGAGCTCTTGGACAGTGAGAACAGCTGAGTTGTCAGGAAAAGGAAAAGAAAGCCAGCATGACAAGCTTCTTTAGGAGAACTAACAGCTCCCTGAGAACCAACAACTCCATAACAACACCTCTCATTTTCTAGTTAACCTTTCTAATGTTGTGGGCAGCAAACCTCAGGTGGACCTCCCACACCCAGCACCATGCTGGTTCAGTTCAGTTAGGTGTTACAAGTCGACCACTAGTTGTCAACCCATCACAGATACACAACCAAATCCTGCCATGTTTCAAGTGGATGGGATAGAAGTTTTCATAGAGTAAAAGAGGAGGAAAAGAATCAAGTCTCAGGATCTTGGGGCTTGCAGAAGCAGTCAGAGTACCTGACCCTAGAAGCTCAGAAAGATGAGCACACGTGGTCAGCAGACTGGGGGTAGGACAGGCCCAGGGAAGACCAACAAGCGGAGAGCTCAGAGGAGGATGAAGCCACCCAGCAGCAGGCCTAGCCTCTGAGCTACAAGGACAGGTCCTAATGAGGAGAAACACACACTGCCCAGATGCATAGGATGCAAGGGCTCCTTTGCTTTTTGGTTTTTCTTTCAAAGAAAATAAAAAATTTAAAGAAACATTAAAAATGATACACAATTTCCAGACAAAATGATAGGAAATCAACAATGGTTGTTATATTGCATATTGTTGTCTTCAAAGTAGTTGCTCAGATTACCAGATATAAGCTTGCAAAGTTGGTCAATAAAAATTTAAAAAATTAAGCATTAATTTGTCTTCCAATAAACTAATAGAAATTAGTAGTACAATTATCTTAGCTATCTTGTGTGTATGTGTGTACATATGTACATATATATATATATACATATACATATTTCTCTCTTCTTTCTTTTCTCTTTTCCCTCATCCTAATTGTTCTTTCTTTTTGAGCAGTACTTTCCCTTTCACAATATAAATTGTACCTTTTGGATTTTATTTTCTCTTTCACTTTCTTACACTAGGGAGACAATACAATGTTTACACATGTGGTACAATTTATTTCACTTATGAATATATGTTGCAGCTGACTTCTTGTGTCTTCAGAGATGAGCCCTTTCCCCCTCTGTGCCTTGGGTTCCACATCTCAAAGAAGTCCTTTGGTTCTCACATGCCATGATTATAAGTGAAAGTGTCTGGCATATTGTGAAAAAAGTATTTTCTCTGACTGCTCCTGAACTCTGAAAAGCTGCCAAGTCTTTTCCCAGCAGACAGTATTGAAACAATTAATGTCATGAGAAATGGTGATCTCAGAAAGGGCATCTTCAACAAAATAAGAGAAATAATTAAATAATACTGAAGTGATAGAGTCAAAATAACAAGAAGGTAATTTGTTCCAATCTCATTTGATAATTCCCTGTGGTGCTGCACAGAGTTCATTCAGCCTTGGCTAGACTGTCCCTGAGGAAGGAAAGGACCCCGACTCCTAGGATGGTCAAGACCACATGCACCATGCTAAGGAAGACCTGTTTGTTCTAGAAGATTCAGGATTGAGTTGAAATTCCAATCTAAGCTGGAGGGGCATTGAAGTCTGAAAGATGAATTTCATAGTCCTCACTACGTTGGTTCACCTGGACCAACGAGTCCGTGGTGTTCTACACATGCGGCTGTGTGCAATTTGTGGACGCAGGACTTGGTGGGATATGCTGAGAAATAACTTGGAAGATGATCCGCACACCCAAGAGACAAAAGGACTCCCAGCAGCTCTGCAGCATCTCTCCCCCACCCAAAAATACGTGGCGTGCACCGCTTGATGGTAAGAGCAGTAAAATCACAGCTAAATCCAAAAGACCATGCCAGCGTTTTTATGGGGCCCTTAAGCTGTATTGCAGATGCTGCTTCTTTAGCTCTACCAGCCACTCTATTTCCCTTGCACCATGAACTATGCTGTTCCCTTCTTCCTCTATTCCCAAGCACTGTGCCCTCCCCATCTGACCCCAGCCGCTATGGAGGGGCGATTCGGGCTCCTGGACCCTCTAAACTAACTTACTTCCTTGCCTGTGGCATCTCCTTCTTTCCTGGGCTCTGTTTCCAGATTCTTCACCTTTGTACTCTCTCCTGACTATCACCACTGGCTGTCCCACAGCCAGGCCGGATTCAAGTTCATAAATGTCTTCTCTACCTTACCCATTCTCTCTGATGTTTACTTAAAGGTGTAACAATCTCAGGGGAAGAAAGTTTGGTTTAGTTATCCTTTAGGTCATGACATACCAATATTCAACAATTTTCTCTCATTTTGATTTAATTCCCTTCCTTCGTCTCCCTTAATGTCATACTTCACTGTCCCAGTAGGTAACTGCTGCAGTGTGTCTGAGATTTCTCAGATGGGCAGGTGTCCTGTAACATGCGCAGTGCTGTTTTGAGTGTATGCATTTCAAATTTATATGAATGATACCGTGCTCATATTCCCTTCAGGACCATGAGGGCCTTGTCCTGCAGCTGCATGGGCTCCTCATTTGCTTTGAATCCCAGTGTGTGTTCGTGCATTTTTACCCACTGTTAGCCCACTGGTGGCATCTCGGTTCCTCCTAACACAAGTGATCACAAGCTGAGCGGAACCTCCTCACACTCGCTCCCTGAATAGCTGCTTCTCTGCTGGGTCACGAGCTATGCACTTTCTTATTTTCATGGATTCTATCAGTCTGCCCTCTAGGAGAACTCTACCAGGGTAGCCTAGCGGAACCCCAGCAGTTCAGGGCTCCCTTCCCCTATGTCTGCTCCAGTATTCCAAATGGTGCTTCTTCACAATTTGGGGGGTGGTATAAAGTTGCACCTTTAATTGTTTAAATTAGCATTTTTCAGTACTGAGCTTGAACATTTTTAATAAACATGCTATAATGCAGACTTCTTCATCTGTCTACTTGTAGCCTTAGGTCATATTTCTACTCCACTTGGTGTCTTTTATTTTTTATTTTCAGGAGTTTTATTTTTATTACTGATATAAATCATATCCTTTCCAGAAGCTAAAATATTCCTTTCCTGACTTGTCATTAATTTAATTTCTATGACTTTTTTTAAAAAATAGCAATCATTATTCTTCATGTAATGAAAACAGTCCTCATTTCCCCCGCAGTTGGGGCTTTCTGTTGTGCCTAATCTGTCACTGTTTGTCTTAGTTGACAGCCCCAGTGTGCAGTGTCTCATCTGAATCAAATCCACTTGTCCTTTCTAACTGCTTTCTCCCTCATCCCTCCAACTGCCATCACTGTTGCCAAGTATATGGTGTGAATGTGGTGGATCCCTCTTCTCCTCCTATCATTGTGGTTTGCCCTCTTGGGTCCCCACCTGAGCTCTCTATGGTAAGATCCTCCTGGCAGGTCTTTGGCCTCAGCCTCTAGGCTTTGTGCTTCCAAACCAGGAAAGTTTTCATTCATATAAACTGTCACCTTCAGCTGGGAATCCTTTAGGAATATTATTGGCTTGTAAAAATTTCCCTAGTATAGCTGATCATTCAAATCACTGGATGAGGCTATTGACTATTTTTTAATCAGAACTCCTAGATCTCAACCAAAATTAAAGAATGAAAACAGCAGGAGCTGGTGTTTGGGAGCTGTGTCTAGGTAGTTAAGTCTCATGAAGTGATACATAGTGCAAACTACCTTTCTACTACCCACCATATAATCTCTGTGCTTCAACTGTGAAGACGGTGTCGTGCACTCTGTGAAATGTACCAGACTGCCTTGGGAATATCTTCCGCCATGCTTGGCTCCAAAGTCCTCTGAAATAATGCTTGCGTATTTCTTCTGGTATGTGTTTCATTGTTCTGTTTCTGTAAGTTTTATGCCCTCCTCTTGGAAATTCTTTCCGCAAGATTTTGCTAAGGCAATACCTTCGTGAGAAAGCTTATTTTCTGGCTACGTACAGTCATGTGCATGGGTCCATCCTTGTGTCCCCTGGACTCTCACGCTTCCTACTCGGCTTTCTGATAATTTGTCTCTATGTGTCTCTGTCATCTAAACTTGAGTGCCTGCAGGCGGGGTGTGCGTTAGCTCTGCACCTGGGACAAAGTTCTGGAGTTTGAGACCTGAAAAGGAACATGAAATCGGATTAACAAAACTCTTACAGGGTACACTATCTATGGGATTGTAAACAAGAACACTGCCATTTCCTAGAGGTATTAATGGTACCCTTAATATGAGTGAGCTTCTGACCCTGGAGCTTCATGCTTGTAAGCTTATTGGAAGATTCAGTTACCCATGGCTACTTAACCACTCCTAACTTAGTGACATAAAAACTCAGTAATTTATTATTATTAATCTTATTATTACTACCTCTTGACATTCAACTGGTTGCAGTTTATCTAATGCAAGCTTAGACTGTGATTATGTCTTCCCATTAATCTCAGTTAAGCCTTATGCAATGCCTTCTGAGGCCACACCCTCAAAGGAAGGCTCAGAATAAACACCAGGTGTGTTCAGAGTACTTAGAGATGACATTCATGTTCCTTCTGCTTGTTGAAACCCTACTTATTCTCAAACTTGAATCAAATATCTTCTACTTTGTAATGTTTTTAAAACTCTTCAGGTAGGATGCTGATTCTGGTTAGAGACTGTGTATGTACGTGTGTGTATATGCACAATACTTTCTACTATATTATAAATATTTATATACTTTCTTGATTTATTAAGAGAGTCTAAGAGACATTAAAGGAATATCTGTTGAACATCTCTTATGATTCAAGTACTGCATTGATGGTTGAAAATATCATCTATTTTATTACTACTGAAAACCTCTAGAGGAAGATGATACCTACTGTATACTCTACACAATAATAATAACTAATATAGAGACAAAGAAGTGAGGCTGGCTGTTAAATCAGGCTCAAGTCCTGACATCCATGGAAAAGACATCACACAGCTATTTGTAAACATCTGTCAGCAGCAGCGTAGGGCCCTTGTCCAACCACTCCTTCCTGGGAACCTGTCTCAGGCGTGGTGCAGAAAAGCAAAGTCAAGGCCAGAAGAGGTGATTTCACTGCACACAGGGCTTAGATCTAGGGTTCAGGGAGGATTAGACGTCTGGGAACGGGGGCCGGAGCCAGCGGACATTCTGTGATGAGAAGCCTCTAGACATCTGGGCAGAAGCCCCCTAGGTCTTCTGGCATGCACACTGCTCTATGTGGGCAGTGGGTCCAGGTAACCTGGAGCCAGCAGCTGTAGGAAGATACCTGTTGTTTGCAGTTCCCAAAGTTCATACGCTGCTGTTGAAACTCTTTTGCACCGAAGCACAGCGCTAGGCATTTACCCAAGATAAATGAACATGCATCTCGGCACACAGATGTACAGGAATGTTCACTGCATCTGTATTTATTAAACAGCCCCAAACTGGAAATAGTTCATTTGAATGGATGAACAGGATGTGGCATATGCACACCTTCAGGGTACCTTTCAGCAATAAATGAATAAACTCCATTAGGAACAATCACACGGAGGAGTTTCACCATCACTGTGGTAAAAGACTCAGGCAAGACAGACGCATGACATTGTGTGGTTCCATTTATACATAATTCTAGATAATGAAATGAATCTGTAGTGTCAAAAAGTGTATTAGGAGTTGGCTGCAACGTATGGCATGTGGGGGGCTGGATGGAGGGAGAGAGCAGAGGGCTCACGGGAAATATTTTGAAGAAGATTGACATATCTGTGTCTTGGCTGTGCTACATGTTTTTGTGGGAGTATCAAAATATGCAATCATATAAAATTACACAATTTAAGCGTTTGATATCTTTCTATATATATTTCATATTACATGATTAAAAATTAAAATAAAGAATGAAAGGAAAAAGAAAGGAAGAGATAATATAGAAAATATATAACAATATCATAGATTATAAAATTAATTCTATCAGTAGTAATGTTAAGTGAAATAAACTCACCATGCAAAACAAAAAGCATTTGTCAGACTGAACTTTAAACTGAAGGATATGTCCCCTGTAAGAAACACACTTTAATACAAGACATAGCTATGCTGAAAATTAAAGTATTCACAAAAATAAAAAAGAACCAGCGTTCGTTTGCACTGTTTGTTTTCTGATCAGCACTCAAAGGAAACCTGGAAGAGATACATATATTAGTGTCAGACAAAGCAGATTTTCGGGAATAATACATTGCAAATGACTTTCACAGTGGTCAAAAGATAAATTCAACAGGACATAGTATGTCTTAACTAACAATGAATTTGTATACTTCTGATTTATAGCTTCAAATATATAAGTGAAAAACGATAGAAACAAACCTGCCATTGGAGCTGCAGATCATAACACACTCTGTCAGAAGCCCATGAAAAAAGCTTCAGTAGACACAGTTCTCAGAACCAGTAGGTTTGGACAAGATTTCAGTAGCACAGTTCTCCTAATACACCTACAGGCTATTTAACAAACATGACATCTAACAACTACACTCTTTTCAAATTTTCATGACATATTTTCCAAAATAGAATTACCTATGAAAAGCAAATTTTCACAAATTTCAAAGGATTATAATCATGCAGCGTTTGTTTTTGAACTACAGATAAATTCAATTACAATTTGAAAAATGTTAAAGTTCTGAAAATCAAGCAAGACAAGACAAAATGAACCATGGGTCACAAAAATATAGTAAGAAAATTAGAAAATATTTTCACCTATATGAAAATGAATATGTTATACCAAAACTTGTGTTATTCACCTAAAGTGGGGCAAATTAGAAATGTATGCCTTTCAATGTATAAACTGTAAAGGAAGAAATACTGAAAACCAATAATCTAATCTTCTAAGTCAGATACACAAGAAGGAAAAGAACAGTAAATCAAATACAGAGTAGATAGAAAGAAATAATGACAAGTGAAAATAATTCAGATAATCTTTAACAGCAGAAAATAATGAAGATCAACAAACTCAAAAGTTGGTTCATGAAAAATAGATTATTAAGTCTGTGAAGAAGACTTAAAGAAGAAAACAGTGATCAATATCAGAAATTAAAGTAATATCTTTAGACACTGAGAATATAAAAGAAAAATGGGTTATTGTAAAGAAATGCCAATACTTATAGAAGTTTTGATGAAGTATGCAAGCTTCTAAGGCAAACAGTTTCTGGATTAAGAAGTAGTAAAAATATAAACAGCTCTACACTGACGGAGTGTATTGATTCTGAAATAAAAAAGTTTCCCACAAAACTTGTGGCCCAGATTGCTTCATGGTGAATACTTCTAAACATTTATGGAAAAATGTATTATTCTTACACAAACTCTCTCAGAGGAACAGAAAAGGTGGAACACGTCCCAACTGATTTCATGCAATAAGCAAAGCCCTGGTGTGAAAAGTTAACAGGAACCGTACAAGACTGGGAAATTATTCTCAACACTGCTTACAAATGTCAACATAGAATTCCCTCAAGATATTGCCAAACAGCAATGTCCAGCAACACGTGAAAGGGCTACATAACTTGACAAAGTGGGATTTATTCCAGGATGGCAAATTTGGGTTAATATTAAAATTCAAATCATTTTAATTCATACTTTAACAGAATATATGTGAAAAATTCTATATAGTCCTGAAAAATGTAGAAGATGGACAACATATGATCCCTATTGATGATAATGAATAATCAAGGGTGAGCTAAATGGAACTTAATCTAAAATTAGCCAAAATCTTTCTGCTCACCTCTATTCAGTGGTTAAGTAATTAATGCTTTTCCTTTAAAGATAGAGACTGAAAATGATGTCAACTATCTTCACTTTTAATCAGCTTTACCCAAGAGTATGTCATCAGGGCTATTTACTCAAAAACTAAGTAAAAATTCTGGAATTTAAAAAGGTATGAATAAATCTACTTTCTTTCATAAATGGCTAAATATGGATGTAAGAATCATCTTATCTGCAGTTAGAAGTAATAAATCAGTTTAGCAAAGATGTCAGGGACAAGATTTACATAATACAATTATGTTTATGTATCCTAGCAGCAATAAACAGAAAAGTAAATTTGAAAGTAATATGACTTATAATTGTATAGGAAAATATCAAGTACATGGGGATAAGTCCATGGAAATGTATATAACGTTAAAAATATTAAGTATCTAAGAATCAGTCTAGGGCAAGAGGTAAGCATTCCCCACAGAACAACACAAAACAGTGCTGAGAAAAATTAAAGAATGCCTGCACCAATGGAGAGATATTCTATGTTCATGGATCAAGACACTGGGCTTCACTAAAATGATAATTCTCTGGCAGTTCATTTACAGACTCAGTACAATTCTAATCAAAGTCCCAGTTCATTCCTTTCATGTCAGTATTGTGGATACTGATAAAGAAGTTCAGAAGTTTTATGAAAAATGCTAAGGCTGTAACACAACCAAGGAGATATTTAAAAAGAAGTTAGAGGATTATTAAGTTTCAAGACTTAGAATGTAGCTGCAGTAATTAGGTCACTGTGGATTTTGTCACAAAGATAGATAAATAGAGCAATAAGTCACAACTGAGAGTCAGGAAAGAGACCCACACAGACAGTCATCTGATTTACAGTGACACACCATTTCACTGGGATATAAACAGTCTTTTGAATAAATTTTGCCCTTCCAAAACTCTATTATTTGTATGGAGAAAAATGAACTTTCCTCCCTATTTCACAGTCTATAAACACAATGTAACTTGAGAAAATCACAGCCATAAGTCTGAAAGTTAAAAGAAAATTGAGTTTCAGAATTAAACAAAAGGATATTTCATGACCGTGTGTGTTTCAGGCAAAGATTTCTTAAATGGGTGGCAAAGCAGTAATCATAAAAGACAATAAAGGTCAATTACACTTCATGAAACTAAGAACTGTTTGTCAAAAGCTGAGGGTATGAACTGCGCTTAGCTGAGCCAGGCCCTGGTAAAAGCCTGTGGTACACACTGCTGTCACTGCTGTCTCTGGGTCCCAAACCTACCCCTGAGTCGAGTAGCCAGACTGCTCAGGAGAGCTTTCTTTGCTCCCTGATCCTCTTCCTTCCTTCCTTCATTTGTTGGCCTTGTGCCTTGTCACACTGGCAAGAATTTCTTGTACCAGCAGAGAGATTTTTCTGAGGCACTGGGGATTGAATTCTGGGACTTTACAGTGAGCTACATTCCAAGTCCTTTTTATTGTTTATCTTGAAACAGGGTCTGGCTAAGCCACCCATGCTGGACTTGAACTGGTGATTCTCCTGGCTAAGCCTGCCAGAGTGCTGGAAATCATGGGTATGTGCTACCATGTTCAGCTACAAACATTACCATGTCTCCTGTGAAGACATGCATCTAACTCTGCAGTCTACTCTTGGATGCTTTATTCCGCAGATGTTTAGAAGGCAGGACTGGAAGATTTTACCTACCTGGCCAAGCACAGACACAAACAAAATTCATGTGGCTAATAAGTTGCATTCTTTTAGGGAATAGGCTGTAGAGCTGGACAGATGTGAGTCCAAATTCCTGGACAGAATTTACTTGTCAATTTCAGAAAAATCAACTTTACTCTGAGTCTCATTTCCCTTGTGTATAACAGGGTGACTATCTGGGAGCTATTTTTAATGCTTAAAGTACCTCTGCCATCCGTGAAATATCAATTCTCATGATACTAATATTTCACATATAATGTGAAATTTATCCAATATGTTTCAATAGTTCTGAATATAAATTATTACTTTAACATTGAAACTCCTAAAATTAGAAAACTAGAATAAAAAAGAAAGTTTTTCCAGTGAACGCTGTTATATTCCAAGGGGAACTAGAGAGTGTGTCTCTGACCCATGGAAGTATTTTTCTATCACAAAGGAAAGTTCTGAGGGAACACCTTGGGGAGAAGATGGTGTAGAATAGAAAAGCACCACAAAATGCTGCACACAATGCTTTTATGATTATTGTAATGATCGCTGCTGTTACTACTACTATTACTGTAAGCATATTCGGTTATTAATTATCATTGCAGCAATAATACTAATCCAAATAATGTAGCAAAGATGAATGGTCCTTTTCTGAACAAAATTTTGCCCATGAAATTTTGCCTGACTCACTTTCTCTAAATTCTATTAGCTTTAGCAAAGATAACTCGGAAATAGAGAAATCCCTTCTCTCCTTCCTCATTAGTAAGATGGATGGTTGAATTGGGACTGTTCCACCACAGTAGAGATAGTGCTGTTGCTTTTAATTAACTGTGCAGGGATTTGAGTTGATAGGAAAGCAAAGAAAAATCCTGAACATCCCTATTTACATGGGTTAATGAATAGAGAAATCTAAGAAATACGATAGCTATGGGCTTACATTTTTCCTAGGTTCCTCATAGGACAACAGGGTCATATATACCACTTTACATATTTGTAGCTGTGTTTTCAAGATGTGGTGCTGATACAAATATGGACAGACAGTGGTAGATTCACACAATTCTGGAGTACCAGTTTTTCTTCCACTGCTTTGTTGAATTTAGCTATGAATTCCTCTGAATGTTTGAATCATAAGACTTTCTAGGTGATGAGTCATTTTCCATTATTCATGAGTTCATTCTTGTATGCAAATCACAGTCTTGATTTTACCAGCATTCTTTTACTCACTGGGATAAAGGCCTTGGACCTCTAGGCTTCTGGCTGTTGGTCTCTCCCAGGCTCCAGGATGCACAGAATATCAACAAGTATCCAGACTTGCTTTCGGGTGTCTTGCCTGGGTTCTTCCTCCAGTGGGAATTAGGTAAGGCTCCCTGACATTCTCTTTTCCTTTTTATAATTAGGATAAGATGGGCTCAACACTTTCCAATTCTTAGATGGTCAGATCCCAGGGTTTTGCTTTATCATTGAAATGAGCTTTTGGTTTGGACACAGAATATTTAGTTTGTCATTGGCCATGATTATTTTACTTCTGTTCCATAAGCATTTTATAAAATACCTAGCTACCAATGTCTGGCCAGACATTGGAGAAATATAGATGATCACAAATGAGTTGCAAAGATAAGTATATGCAAAGAAACATAAGTGCTTCCAATGGTGGTATGAACATACTAAGAAAGATACTGGGGAGGGATTCAGTGATTGCATCAGGCTTCGCAGAAGAACTTACCTCAGTGCAGAGTTCCTGACTATGAATGCTCAACACAAGTTTGACAGCTTCATAACATGTAGCAAAGGGCTCTCTGTATAGAATGAATGGCACTTGAAAAGTACTAGCTGACTGAAGGTGCAGATGAACAGTGTTCTTGCCAGATATAAAAACAAAGCTCAGAGTTACAATCTGAGTGAGCAGGCCAGGATATCACACCATTATCTGGGCTGTTACGGCTTGTATCTGGATGTCCCCCTAAAGCTTCATGCAGTGGGACACGAAGTTTTGGGAGTTTTGAAGGTGGATGGGTTAAGCTGTGTGAATATGGATTAAGGGTGTAGCACTGGGATTCAGGGTAAGATAGTTGAAGCCCTTTGCTGGATGTGGGTGGCACATAAAGGGAGACAGAGATTGTTGTTGCTGCTGCGGTTTGCTGCCTTCTGGCTGCCCTGCTACACCTTGTACTGTTTATCTGCTGTGATGCCCCTCTGCTTTGGAACCAGCTATGGACTGAAACCTCTACACACTGTGAGCTGAAATAAACCTTTGTTCCTTTAACTTTTAGTGTTGAGTATCTTGTCTCAGCCACAAGTAACAAAGACATATGCAAACTAATTCCAAAGTCAAATGAGTCTCCAGCAAGTAACCCAGGAATACAGACGCCAGGCCCTGTAAAAACTGGCCTTGAACAATTGGGTCTTGATTAATAACTAACAACATACCTAGATTTTTTTGCCATTTCAAACTTATGAGCAACTGGACAGAATCAAATATTCTGAAAAATCACACTGGTAGCTAGTTCACTTCCAACCTCCCCGGCACAGCAGCCTTCAGTAGGGGCATACGCAAAGGCTTCCTTTCTCCATTCTGAAGCTTCCTGCTGCTTGTCCTCCTTGTTGTCTCTGTCTGACTTAGGTTTTTGGGAGGGCTGTTATGGCACTCTCAGAATATATAGCCTTTGCTTCTTGTCACTTGGGAAATATTCATTTGCTTGTGCAGAAGCATAAAACCTGAGGTAGATTAACTAATGTTCAACTTGTCACACCCAGCTGATCAGTATCAGTGTGGTTTGGGTGTGAAAGACCCACCTGAGGATTGTTGCCTACAGCATGAAAGGAGAACTGGAGGGGAAAACGGTGTGCAGTTGATTCTCCCAGAGAAGCTTGTGGCACTGTTTTCCTGATATGAATTCAACTGTTCTGATCATGGGAGGAGCTCAGGGCCTACCTATCACTGAGAATGGTTGTGGTTCTTTTCAAGGGAGCTCTAGTCCCTACCTTGAGAGTCACTTCCTGGCTCCAGTGAAGATCCTCCACCCTACTGGTGCAGACTTTCTAGGTTCCACCACTGAGCTTTGGGCCTTCCTAGTGCCGATCCTTGATGCAAACTTGCATGAGACATTGTTGTGGGCTCTAGGCCTCCAGCTGGACTCATGGAAGACACTGCCATGGGTTTTGGGTCTTCAGGTGGGCTAAAGCAGAACACTGCTATGGGATCCAGGCTCTTGGCTGGATTCTATGTGTCTCTAGTGCATGAACAGATCTGTATTCTTCTGCATTTGTCTCTTTGAGTGAAAAAATAATCCTATAAATTATGTGTCCTGAATTAAATCTATTCCCTTGTAAATCCTGACTGCAACACAACCATTTATTCTTACTTTCTCCACCTCCTCCTTCTTCTCTTCTATTTGTCTGATAATAGTTTCCCTTCTACTTTCTTGTCATGTTTTTATAGCTCACATTTTAAGGAGAACATGTGATATTTGTCTTTCTGATTCTGGCTTATTTCACTTAACATGACGATTTCCAGATGCATCCATTTTTCTGAAAATGACAAAATTTCATTGTTTTCATGGCTTAATGATACTCCCATAGATAGATAGATAGATATAGATGTAGATCACATTTCCTTTATCCCCTCTAAGTATAGGTTGAGTAGTGGTATAGCTGACATTGTGAGAGCAGGGCATACAGGGCAGGAATATGAGCAAAATACATTAACACATTTAAATGCACCAAAAATATGGAACTAGAGGGCTGGGTAAGGGGAGTGATGGAACATGATGGCAGTACATTATTCAAGTGTATAGTCAATACACACTAATGAACAACATGGAACAATGTGTCCCACATTAAAAAAAATAAAAGAACATACTTCCTGTGGGTGGTTGAGCGCATATGTTTCTCAGAATGTGGGCATGCTTGAGTTGAGGACAGGACAATGCAGGTGGGAGTTTGGAGAAATGGATATGAGCAAAGCCAGAGAAGCCTAGATATCAGGCTTTAGTCAGCTATGGCTGCATAGTAATCTTCCCAAAGTCCCAGTACATAAAGAAGCACACATTTGTTCTCTCAGGGGCTGTGGGGCAGGAGGCCAACACAGCCTTGGATTCTGTCAGGGTGGGAACCAGGCTGCAACCTCATCCGGGGCTTCACCAGGGAAGGGACCTCATCTTAGCTCCAGTGCTTGTTGGCAGGATTCATTTCCTTGGAGGTTATAAATCCCAAAGTCTCAGTTTCTTTCTGCATGTTCACTAGGGGTCAGTACAGTAGGCACAATAACACCGCCCCAATATTCCTATGCTCCTAGAACCTTATCTAAGGTAAGCCAAAGAGACTTGCAGATGAGGCAGAGGTCAAGGATTGAGAGGAGAGAGGACTCTGGATTATCCAGATGGGCTCCTATAAATCCTATAAGTGGAGAATCCCTCCTGGCTGAAGTCACTTGGGGAGAAAGAGGACAACAATAACCAGTATTGTGCTGGCTTTGACGATGATGGAAGGGAGGAATGTGCCTGAGCAGAGTCTGAGCAGAGGATGTGCTGAGCCTCCAGAAATTGAAAAAGGCAAGGAATGGATTTCCTTCAGAGCAGCTCCAGACAACACAAGCACTGCCCACAACAGCATCTTTATCTGTGAGACCTGGTAGGAATTCACATATGCAACGATGTAAGACAGTGGATTTGTGTTAAGTCACTATGTGCATGATAACTTGTTTCAGCAGCCCTAGAAAAACAACAGAGTTCACCTGAGTTCCCTGCCTGTGTCCTCTCCCAAAGCAAATCATGACATGGCAACTTGCTTCTTTAAAGCCAGGGAGGAGGAGAGTCTCTTGATCTCTCACACATTAATTATGTAATATAATCACAGACATCCTGTCAACTTTGCCAGCCTTTACTGACAAGATGTCCTAAGGCCTGCACATGCTTCGGGGAAGCAGCTAAATCAAGGCCCCCATAACCAGGAGATGGGGTCAGAGGCAGGGCCTATCCATCTATCCAAAGGACCCAGGGTAACATGTTTGCACTGAGTTGTGTGTCTCTCATTCTTCTCCCTTTGTTGTACAGTTTAGAGGTGGCTCATACTTTTTGTAATAGCTTCTGATCCTTGGATATTCCCTAGGGCAGAGGCATCAGAACCACACAGATCATGAGCAGTATGAATTATACTTATAGAAGATGGGACATATCCAAAGCAATCCTAACTAAAATCCCAATGCAGGTTGTACAGGAATGTATAAAAGTAACTCTAAAGTTCACATGGAATTACAAGAGCCCCTAAAAAGCTAAAGCAATAGTCAGCAAGAAGAGAAGGCAGGAAGCATCACATATCCTGATTTATTCTTACAAAAGTTTTCATAACTTCTTACAAAGCTGATTTCAAAACTGATTTCAAAACTTCTTACAAAGCTACAGTACTCAAAACAGTGTGACATAGTGCAGACCCATGGACTGATGGAAGAAAACAGTCCAGTAATAAACTCATACTCACGGTGATAAAGTTGTGTGTGATTTAACTCTGGGCATGAATTCTGGAAATGCATCATTAAAGAGGCAGTGTTAAAATGTTGTGGGTCTGGAAATAGCACAGAGTATGTGGACAGAAACCAAGATAGACATACCTTGTGCAGCACCAGATGTGTATAGGGTGTCCCTCAGTATGACTGGGGCTCTTCTTGCCCACTTAGAAAGCATTCACTCTCTTCAATGGCTTTCCCTATTGCCTGCCCTCTTAGGCCCCACTGAGATGACACCTCCTCCATGGAATTCACTGGAAGAGGGAGTCAGTCCTTCCTCTGCAAGTCCTGGTAGAGTCAGAAAATCATCATTTATAAAGGAATATTTGGTAATGATTAAAGACCAAACACATAGTATGGAGACACATCTAAAATCCACCATGATTTTTCCTACCCAGGACTTCAAAGGTCAGAGTGCAGAGGTAAAGTCCTCCAGCAAGAGCTTCCTGCCAAGGCTGTTTGTCCGTTGCTGCTCCCTTCTGAGTGTCTGCCTGTCACCATCTGTAGGAAGTATCCCCTCCTTCAGGCTCCATCAAAGCCCATCCCTGTGGAGGGCTCTGTCTGACCTCTCCAGCTGCAGTGAGTTGGATTTTTTTTGACTCAGACAGCCCCTCAGCAGGGATTGAGCTTTGAGGATGGATCAGCTTCTGCCCTTTGGGGCTGGCAGAGGCAGAAATGTAAACAGAGGATTATAGTAAACCATAAAAATGTGCTAAATGGAGATATGGAAAGAGCCGTTCTTCAGCAAAGCAAAGAGCCACTCTCCCTCATAGAGGTCGGGTGGTGGTATTTGCTCACAACAAAAATCCAATCTGAGAATAATGAACGCTGGATGGTACTGACAGGGAGAAGAGAGACCACATAGAGGGTGCAGAAAGGAAAAAATGCACATTTGTTCTGAACCCACACAGGACATGGTCGCTCTGGCTGCATTATGCCCGCAGCTCTGGTTCCTTCTGAATGATATGAAAGTTGTTTCGCCTTGTATTCCCTTTCCTCTCCATCAAACTTGTTCCTGTGGACTAGCTGCAGGGTCATTTGATTCAGGTTCCACTGTAAGACAGGAACACTAAATATTGCAAACAGAAGGGATTTAAAGTAACTGTGTGAGTTTGCTAGTTTTGCCATAAACAACCACAAACATGTGGCAAAAACAACAGCAATTTGTCCTCTCGTAGCTGTGGGGGCCAGAAGTCCAAGATCTAGTTTTTGGCAGGGTTGCTTCCTTCCTAAGCTGTGAGGGAGCTCTCTCCATAGCTCCTGGGTGGCTGGGGTCTCTGGGATTCCTTAGCTTGGAGGAACATTATCGCACCTGGGCCTTCATCTGCATATGACCTTCTCCCTGTGTTCTATCCATCCATCTCCAAATTTCCATTTTTCATTAGGGAAGCAGGAGTCTATTAGGGATTTAAGTTACCTTAAGTCACTTCTTCCAGGCCAGATGGTGAGAAAGCTGCAGGTTTGAACTCAGGTCATCTGAGCCTGGAGTGCAGATGTGTAACTGAGGCAGGGAGCTGACAGGGCATTGAAATAACTTCCCAGAAGGAAGTGAGCAGGGAGTTGCATTTTTGGGTGATGGAAAGGGGACAAAAGGCAATGGTTAATCCAAGGAGGAGGTAATGTTCTTCTGGAGATTGGCAGCAGGATAAGAAACCGAAAGACCTCGTAAAGCTAAAATGCCTTTGTGTGGGGCTGCTGCGCCTGTGGAGTAGCTCACCCTGCTGCCCTTCACTAAGCAGTCTATGGAGTAGTTAACTTTTGTGTTCTCTCTGGGGTTGGTCTGTCTATTCTGTGGCCACCTGTGTCCCTTTCCTACATTTTAGCCTTGAATGCATTCCTTTCCATCTTATACGTGGCTGCAGACTCACATTAGCTAGTAACACAAAACAGTAGTCGTATTTGAGATGGGCCCATCCTGTTACAGTCTAACCTCATCTGGACTGATCACATCTGCAAAGATCCAAAGGTACTTGGCATTACACAGATTTGGGGGAACATAATTAACACCGTAACAATAGGGAATGTATTTCACAGGTGATGAAAGAACTGAGATGCCAGCCATGAGAGGAGCAACCATGGCAAGGATTCTGCCATGGAGGAGGAGGGGAGGGCTTGGTTCTGAGTGCAAACAGCCTGCGTCTCTAGTTCCCCTCTCCCACAACCACCTGATGGAGGAATCACTGCCCATCTACACACGGAGAAGGAAACTGAGGCTCAGAGCTGTCGAACTCTTTGCTCAACCTCTTAGATTGCATTAGAGCAGAATTCCAGCTCTTGTCCAGCTGGCTCCAAGGCTGTGCACTTTCTCCCACACTGCACCAGTCTGTTGAGTGGTAGGACTGTGTATGATTCACACTTGGATCCCTCTTGGGACCTAACGTGGTGTCTAGCATATATTAGACACCAATAAATATTCAGTAAAAGATACAGTGGTGACAAATGAGTCATTACCAAATGTACATGGAAGACAGCAGGAGTTTTGGAATTTATAGAAAAGAGAGTGCTGTGCTCCCAGAGTGGTTCCTAGATGTGGAATGTGAAATCAGAGCAGGGCCTTGTGGGTGGGGTGCCGAAAGGAGAGCTCCCGCTTTTCGTGTCCTCTGCAGCTTTGGTGATGACTCAGCATGTGCCTCTCACATTCCCTCCCAGGGCTTGGCCTAGAGTATCTGCTGGATCAAAGCCTTTCAGAGTAGAGGCTATAAATTCAAAGAGATGAATAGTCCAGGCAGAGACTGACGATGAGGAAGAAGCCATGGTAGAAACGCCAGCATGAGAATGGGGAGATGCCAGGGTGGCATTGCCCGTGGTGGACGTCAGTGCACCTAACCTGCTAAGAGCCAGGGGGGGTGCCTCCTTGGCTTTTACCCCTGTGCGCTGTGGGAAGTGGTCTGTGTCCAGGGTGGCCAGGGAGGCTGCTTTGCAGGAGAAGCTAGGCATGCGCATTTGAATATTAAATGATAAGATGTTTAAATGGAGATAATCAATTCAGATGTTTTAAAGGCCACTTATACAATAATGATAAGATCAATGATCATCTTAACAGCCACAGAGGACCTGCAAGGCACCAGTGCTGCCTTTGTCCTCAAAGACATTGGGCTTGGGCCCCGTCTAACCACTATGCCTTTGAGATGGGCCTAGCTGATGTTCTGTTTATTTAGTTTTCAGAAAGAAAGAGAGACGGAGACAGACAGACAGCGGCAGAAGCAGTGGCTGCCCTGAGTTAACGAGCCTTTGGCTGCCCCTTGTTCCCTGAAGGCCGGTTAGTGTTCAAAGGGCTGCTTAATTGGTCCTTGGATTGGTCCCAAGGAGCATCTAGCTGGCTGTTTACAGATTTTCCACATATTCTAATTCAACCTCAGCAAAGCCTTCCAGGGCTCAGTGGGAAGCTGGCCTGGGTCAGGGACCAGAAGGAGCGTCTTAGACCCCCATGGGGGAAGTAGAAAGAGGGGAGCATGGGAAGCAGGGCCTCAGTCAGTGCCCTTCCCTGGCTTGGGCAGCAGCCGCGGCTGTGCACACTCACAGAAGTGCCTCTATCAGCCTAACTCATCCCCACCACAGCCCTGAGGGATGGAAACTGCTGCCTTCTTGGAAAAAAAAGCTCAGAGAGATTATTGTTGGGCCCGAGGAAGCACAGCCTGAGCAGGTTGGAACTGTATGCACTCTGAGGTCTGCATCCTACTACTGGCTGCTCTGAGGTGCAGGTCAAGGGTGCATGGGGACCTGTCTGGGGCTGCTCTCTCCCTGCCCATGACTCTTTCTGGCTCACTGATTTGCTCTTATTTTTACCTTACTGCTTTATTTATTTATTGAATATTCAGTTTGTTCTGAGGCTCAGAGTGTCTTAGTGTGGGAACCTAGGTCATTAAATGTACCGCTTTTTATAACTTCCCCCAATGTTTGCGCTCAACCAGAACGTTTTCTTCTAAGCATTGTTTCATCTGCATCCCACAGTTTTTGTTTGTTTGTTTCCCTTAACACTTGGTATAAACTGTTTTCTAGCTTTCTGTGTGCTTTTTTTTTTTTTAACTCATAAGCTACTTAGAAAAGCATTGCTTAAGTGATGAATATTTAGGTGTCACAGTCTTATGGTAATTGATTTCTCATTGAATTCTATTTTGTTCAGAGACTGCAATGTGTGTGTTCAATCCTTTTCAACATTAAGTTGACTGATGTCCCACCACAGGGTCCCAAATCTCAGTGCCATGGGGGAGGGGGTTTGTCCTGCCTTCCTTGCTTGTCTTCAGGAGGTCTCTTCACGTTTGCAGACAGTTTTAGTCACAACCGGGCAAAGGCACTGCTGACACATGGCAGGCAGAGGCCAGGGTTGCTGCGAGCCCCCCTGCAGGGCATACTGGCCTCACCACCCCCACCTCAAAAGGAGTTGCCCAGGGAAAATATGGCTAGCCCCAGCTAGAAAACCAGACAGTTTCATAACCTTTGTCTTTACTCACTTCTACCTATTGTCTTACTGATCACTCAGACTGGCATTACAACTTCCAAATATTATAAAGTTTCTCTTCTTTAGAGCTGTTTCCTTTCATGCATTATAAAGCAGTGTGCTTGACTGGTTCCATACATTGGATTTCTATGTATTCCTGATAAATAGACACTTGTGTGTCATCATAGGATGTCTTTCTGCATCCACTACATTTTTCCAACATTAATGTGACTATTGCAGACTTCTTAAGCTTACTGTTGGCATGGTCCACCTCTTGCTCTTTCACTTCAGATTGCTGTGTGTCCAACGTTCAGGTGTGCATACCACACAGAGAAAGCGGTAGGTATGGCTTTTTCATTCCATTGGAAAGTTCTACACTTATTTAGGGAGCATTTAAACCATTTACATTTAATGTAATTATCAGTAAGATTGAGTGAAAATTATATGTTTTTTTTTTTTTTTTTCCGGTACCAGGGATCGAACTCAGGACCTTGCGCTTGCCAGGCAAGCGCTTATGCCACTGAGCTATACCCCCAGCCCCTCAAGATTGAGTGAAAATTTACCCCCATGGATTTTCTTCTCTATCCTACATGGTTTTATAAAAGTGTATTTTTATTTTTCACTTGTCAGTTTGTAGTACATATACTTACATACTTTTTGGGGAGCTGATACATGTATATACCACATCTTAATTCTTTTTTCATTTCCTTCTCTTCCCCTCCCTCCCCTTTGATCTCCCTTCATCTCTTGATCTCTTCTTAACTGAGAAAGTTCTATCTCTCTATATCCTATTAGTTATCTTTTATTTTCATCTTTCATTATCTTTTGTATTTAAAATTTTGTGTCTGATTTATTTCACTTAGCATTATGGTCTTAAGGTACATCCATTTTTATACAACTGACTCAAGTTTATCCTTCTTTATGGCAGAGTAATACTCCACTGTGTAAAAACATCACATTTTCTTTATTCATTCTTCTGTTGATGGACATATAGGCCATGTCCAAGTTTTACCTGTTGTGACTTGTGCTGCTGTAAACATGAATCTGCATGTATCATTGTAATATGATGTCTTTACCTCTCTGGGGAAGATACCTAGAAGGAGAACAGCTGAATCAAATGGAATTTCTAGTTTTAGTTTTTTGGTATTTTTACTCTTCTTTTTCTACTTTCCTGCCTTCTTTCACAAAAATCTGTTTAATCTTCTACACTGGCATTATTAATTTCAGGTTGATTTACTTTGGGTTAATATATCCCAGGAAATTCTTCTCTAACAGAAAAGTTTCACACACACACTGTGAAGCATGGACACCTATGTCTCTATTTCTTGGAGTGTGTTTTCTCAAAATAGATGAAGCATGACATATTTAGCAAAAGTACAGTACGTCAAGGCAGCCAACTTCTCCACCACAATCGTATCAAAATAAAGCATCGGTGGCTGTTAGAGATGAAGAGAGAAGAGAGGAACAGCAGACGGAGTTGAGTGTAAGCAGGAATGTGTCCCTTTGCAGGAATGAGCTGAACACTCACAGGAGTAAATACTGTTGTATGTTAATAAGGTGTCTTTTCAAAGGGCAACATAAACAATAGCAAAACATTTTTATTAAATGCCAGGTAAAGGGGAATAAAAAGCTGATGAATCAAGGGATGAAGGCATAGTCACAAATTCCTGTAAGAGGGTAAGACTACGCCAGGAAGAAGTTTTGGTTTTCTCTTCATCTTAGATACTAAAATGTGTAGAAAGGAATTTCCACTTTAACACACGGGATTTTTAAAAAATTAAAGGTACTTTATCAGCTTAAACACTACTTCTCTGTGCTCTGGTAATACTTCACCTTCAAATGAAATTATGTCATTCTTAGAAAAAAGTGTCAGAGCCCTACATGTGTATAATTCTACTCATGGAACCCTGTATTCTTTGTGAATTTGTTGTCATTTTGTTGTTTTCTTTATAAGTATTTAAAACCTTACTATATTATAATTTTCTTTGCTTTTAACAGGCAATTGTCTCTGTGTACATATAGACCCAACATATAGACTTGATAAAATATACTCTGCGCTGAGCCCATGTTTCCATTTTGTTATTTTCCTTGTTCTTGTTTGTTAATTTGGGCTTCTACTGGCTTCCTTTTTCTTGAAACTTAAAACCATCATTTTAGCATGTTTTACAGAGCAAATCTTTAGGATATGAGTTCTCTTTTTTAACTGGCTGAAATGTCTCTGTTACCTCCTTTTACAAGCAATATTTTTATACATTTTGCATATGTTCTTAATTTGCAGCTGTTTTGCCCTCACCATTGTAAAGGTGCTATCCCATTTTGTTTGTTTCCACTGAAAAATCGGCCTTTACCTGTGTCGTTGTTCCCTTGCATGTAATATGTCTTTTGTCTGGTTTATTTGAGATTTTTTTTTTCTTTTTTTTTTTTCCTTTTGGCATTTTTTAACTATCTTGTGTCATAGGTATGGTTTTCTGTGGACTTATCTGCAGTTGTCTTGGTTTGAGGAAGCTGATGACTTTCTACAACTCTAAAGATTCTCAGCCATTACCCCTGCAAATACTTCTTTAGCTTTACACTCTTATCTCTCCTAGTATTCAATTACAAATGAGTCTGATTGCTGAACATTTTCTGAGTGTCGGGTTTTGTGCTCCTTTCCACCCAATCCTGAGCATGTTGTAGCTCACTACAGAATTTGCCATTCACTTTTATTCAAGTTCTCTGCTGCGTTACTTCTAAGTCCTTCCAATGAACTTTTTATTTCTGATCTTATTCCTGGGCCACAATTTCTTGCTCCTTTATGTGTTTGTAATTGTTAGTGAAGTTTCCATGCACACTGCACATATATGGCTAGTAGAAATGGGACCAAATGATCCTGGCCTCTAGATGGTTCATCTTCCCGACAGGCGGCAAGCAGAAGAGGGCACGCTGATCTGCCTGTTTAACCTGTAAACTAATCTGTTTGCAAACCAGAAGCATTGCGTTTTCATTTAGATTTAGTGCACAATTGTCTTCCATTATTTCCAAAGAGGTAAAAAGACATTTTCTTGTGATGTGAATACCCAAAGAAAAGCTTTAGAAATCTTTTTAAGCCTTATGCCTGAGCAGCCCAGTTTTGACTAGGATGTGCTTCTCCTTTCTTTTTCTGTTTCTCTTTCTTTTTGCTGTTTCTGTTTCTTTTCCTCTTCCCCTTACTCTTTCTCATTCTTTTTCTCTACTTCTCTTTCTCTCGCCTCAGATGTCAGCTCTGGGGGCTCTGGGATTCTTTTCTTCCATCTCTAATGCCCTTGAATATCCATTTCTCTAAGATATCTGCCTCTGTCTTGCTCCTCCAGCCCCAACCTTCAGAGCCTTGCAACTCCCAACCTCAGCAGTGGTGTGGAAGCTTCTGTCTTTGGGACAGAGTATCCCACTCTCACCCTTCAGACCATCGGACAGTGCCCTCTGTGAAGAATTAGTGCCACTCACAGGAATTTTGCTCTACTCTCCTGTCTGACCACTGGCAGACAATTGCCAAGTTAGTATAAGTCGTGGTTGTCATGAGAGATTGTTATAGTATTTTGTACTGCTGTCCCCTCTGTCAGATGTGTCAGTGTTTTGGTCAGGATTTTACTAGAGAAACAGATATAACACAAGATGTACAAATATATAAGAAGTTACAAGATTGGCTTACTATGGCCAGCGAAAGAGTCGTGTGAGGAAGTGTACAGGGGGTATCTGTACACTGAAGACCAAAGGAATCAGTGCAGGGTCTGGAGTTCACCGCAGAGTTCTGTACAAGTCTGTACCAGGACGGCAATGAGTCTGCAACGGAAGGCTGAAGGATCCAGGGCAGAAGCCGAAGAGTCTGTACTAGAAGCCAGGAGACGAAGTCCAAGCTGAAGGTGAAGGCTGGAGCTCCTCCAAAAGGAATGGAAGCCCTTCTGTCCTTCCTCATTTCCCTTTTATATCATCTAGATGATGATTCACCCTAGTGTGGCTCATCTACACCCTAGGGTCTAAAATTGGTGAGCCAATTGCTGAGCCAAGTTTAGTTAAGCTTCTAAACTTCTCAAGTTGACATAACCAATCAACCACTGCAGTCACTCACACATGGGCCTCATCACCAAGACATCAGCTTGGTCCTCAGAGAAGCTGTATAGGTATCCCCTATCTTACCATCAGATGCTTCTTTTAACTAATTCTCTTAAGATGATGCAGTTTATTAATCTGCTTACTCCTTCGTCTCTCCCATACAGTGAGCCCTTTGATGGCAGGAGTCTTGCCTCCTTATCCACATGCCTCTAGGGCTTGGAACTGAGCCTGATGCCCAGCAAGTGTCCAGCAAGTGCTACAACCTCATGGCTTGGGGTTTGGTGCAAGACACTGGTGTCCAGGATGCCAGAGTTATAGCCTCATGGCTGTTGCTGAATCATTCTCTCAAATTGGTTTAACAAATTTGTTATCTTGGGGTTGGAGGTTAGATTTAATGTCTTCTTTTATTAAGCAAGAGGGGAAGAGAAACCATTAAAGTAATGACTGGGGACATGTTGATGAGGTGACATTTAAAGGGCATTGTAGGAAGCCAGTCTCCAGAGCTTCTCTTATACGAACTTACTGAATCTGGAGTTGCACAGTCTCACAGAATCAAGGCGAGCCTTAAAGTAGTTGTATTCAATTTCTTCATTTGCAAAAGGGGGACAGCAAGGCCAGGAAAGGCTTACTGGTCATTTGCATTTGTACATGCCCTGTCTCTCCTAAAGTACAAAACCGAGTCTGGAAACTGGAATCTTATCTCTAACCCATAAGACAATGAATAGAAACATTTATTGCAACAAATACTCCCATTTTGCTCAAGTTCAAAGCCACTTTCAAAGTGCACTCACACACCGCCTCCTCGGAGTCCTTCTCCTGTGGCTTGATGCTGTGTGCAGATTTGTAACCACTTTCAGGATCATGACACTTTCCACCTGCTCTGATACCACAGGGCTCAGTCCCTCCCTTCAAGCCCCTCAGCCCTGGCCTGCCCCAGCCCAGCACACACTGGGTGTTCTATTCACATCTGTTTCTCCCAAAGAGTAGGAATTCCTTGAAGGCTCGAACACTTTCTTTTTCATCTCTGTATTTGGGACCCAGACTGGACCCTGGAGAGCTCTCCATTGTGTCAGTAACTACAGAAAGATAGGCTAATCCAATGCCTGCCCTGTGTTGTGGTTGATACATCGTGTCAACTTGGGGAGTCTAGAGGTTTGGCTGAGTGAGTCAGCAGGAAGCCAGGGTGCTTACTTTGTATACATCCTGAGCCTGTGGAAGAGGAGGACACGGACATTGTGTGAGAGCTACACGCTCCCTGGGTGGGCTTGGCCTCTTTACAATGTAAGGGAAGAGAAGAGGCTGCTTGCCTGTGATTCCTCCCTTTTGTGCTGGTTGTGTTTGCTGTGCTATGCTGCCATGAACATTTGCCCTTTGCCATGTGCCACTCTGCCTCAGAACCAGCCAAGTATGGACTGAAACCTCCACAAACTGTAAGCTAAATAAACCTTTCCTTCTTTCATTTTGAGTCTTGGGTATTTTGTCTCAGCAACGAAAGAAAAGTAACCAAGACACCCTGCATACCCCATTAGTCCTGACCCATTCTCATAACTGTGAATCAGCACAGCAAACCTCCCCCAGGAAAACAATATCACTCTGCTGTCAGAGGCGGAGCCAAGAGAGCTTAGCTAACTTCCCCCGAAGTTCAGACAGTCGAAGGAGAAGACCAGATTTACAATTCAGGTCTCCTGATTCTATACCCATTGCTCTTTCAACTACATCTTAGCAGGCGAGGCGTTGGGAGAGCAGGTGATTGAGACTCCAATAGGATATATTCCACTTAAGTGATTAGATGTTGATACACTGTACAATTTACAGGACAAAACTGTTTGCTATAAACGGGTAAGGCTCTTCTGGGAAGAAGAATACAGGCGGCCTTTCATAGCCCTGGGTTTCTATATCTGAGGATTCAACCAACCACAAATAAAAAATACTTGGAAAAATTCCATTTGTACTGAAGATGTACAGATTTTTCCTTATCATTCTCTAAACAGTACAGTGTAATAGCGACATACATTTACATGTTATTAGCGTTATATGTACTCTGCAGAAGATTTAAAGTATAAGAGAGGATTGTGCAGGTTGCACGCAAGGACTAGGCTATTATATATAAGGAGTTTGAGTATCTGCAGGTTTTGGTATCTGTGAGGAGACCTGAAAATAATTCCCCGCAGATACTAAGGTTATTGTAGGTGAAATACAGTTGTGCAGTTGTATGTGAAAACATACATGTGTGTCTTTACATATAAATATATGAAGACACATATGTGCCACATGTATGCACGGATACACATGACAAAGGAATGCTTGTTACATTGATTCATGATGTATTTTTTATGTGGATCAAAATTAGAAATTATGTGCCCATCTTTATGCTAAATGTCAGCTCAGTATGGAAGTCAACAAGCCCTGTATATTCTGCCTACAGGCCCTGACACGTGTAGATTGCTGCATCCCTGTGGGATGCAGAGTAGGAGATGGAAACTTTGCAGGTCCACCTGCCTGACCACGAAGTCTCGTCACTTTTGCATGGCGAGTCACTGTGCCAGCCAGACGACCTCGGAGGCCTTTCTCCTCCTGGCAGGAGGAAGTGACTCTCCACCTGGGAGAAGGACATCTGTGGAGCTGGGGTTGGCCCACATCCCCTGGGGAAAGAGCCAAGGGGCAGAGAGTGGCCAGGCGTGTACCCCATCAGAGAAGCGGAGGCAGACCCAAACATGGACTCAAGACTGGGCGGTTCTTGCCTGTTGTGCCCTCCTCCCCTTCCTTCCCATCAGCACTAGAGAGACGGGAAAGAAGCCTCCAGCCAAGGTAGCTCAGCTTTGAACCAGCTGCAGATTCCCACAGTAGAACCCAGAGGGCCTCAGTGGGAGGACTCTGGTATTCCCCAGGCTGAGCAGGATGCCCCTCTGGCCTTGCCTCCATGAGTGCTGCCTATCTCATGCCCTCCACCCCCCACATTTCAGCCCTGTTCTGGGATGCAGGCCTTGAGCACCAGAAGACAAAGGCGGGGTCCATTCCTTGCCGCACGGACACTTCATGCGCAGGCTCCCAAGGGCAGGTGTGCAAGGGGTGCTGCTCAGCCTGTGGAGGACAGGGCCTGGCAATGGGCAGACCAACCGCCCTGAGCAGTGGTGGCCTGGGTCCATCAGCATTCATCATCACATCCACAGCACCAGCCCCACTTGCCCTGGGGTGGTTTGTCTCACAGGCATTTCTCCCTGTCAAGATCACTGGGTCCTGCTGCCTCCTATAGGACTCAGCTGTTCTAGCCCATGCCTAGTTCTTGTTCATATTTCCCAGAGTAAGCTCTGTGATGAAGTAAAAGCCACACTGGTTTTAAAGATGGGGACAGGGGAAAAGCATGAGGTATCAAGAGGGAATATGCTGAGGAAATCTGGTTAGGGCGGGAGTGCAGAGATTATCATGTCTCTGAAACTGGGACACCGAGCTTTCCAGGAAGATTCTATGTGTCCTTTTACTGCCAATGATGCCGTAGAAGTACAGGCATGCCCACATACACTTACACGTACACATGTGTGCATCCCATGCACGCACACACTCAGCTACATAAGCATTCACACAGGGTACACACACTCACATATGTGCACATCCATGCTGATACCCACAGGCACACACACACACACATACAGCATGTTTAAATGTGAGAGTCACAATTACATATGCCACTACCTCAGCACCACCACTGAACTAAACTCTACCTGGAAAGGGTGATGTCATCCTTAAATAGTTCAAATATGCAAAAAATATAATGGCAGCTCTCAGTGGTGCTATTAATTATAATGACCTCATACTATTAACTCAGTGGTATTATTTCAGTGAAAAACAACTCCAAAGTACCATTTTTAAACACAATTGTTTATATCCATTAGGTCCTAAAACTGTTCATGGCCTTTAGACTGTGGAGAACCTGTATGGAGAATATTTCTTTAGGAAAGAAGAAATACTACAAAGAGAAGACTGATAAACAAGAAGATTTTAGCAAGTGATGGTGGTGGCCGCCACTGCAGCCACCTTGCAGTGCTTTTACGTGGCTCTCTCCCCCAGGGTTTCAGACTGAGGTGCGCACCACCTCTCCTCCCCTCCGGCCACTATGGATGGGCACTTGACCAAAGTTTTGCAACAAGGGCCCAGGAAGTGCTTACTAGAAGTACAGGGGCACCTGGAAAACCATTCCATCTGTCTTTGGAAAAGGTTTATGCATTCACAGAACCCATTGTGTGCCTCTGAGGGAGCGGGCCGCGAGGTGACAGGGAAGACTCCTAACTGCTGACCTCCACACACCTCAAGGAAATGAGGTTGTCCTTCGGGTTCACGCTTAGCTGCAGCAGGAAGCTGCTAAAGGATGCAGCGGTTTTCACATTGTGTTGCATAAGGATAGAAAAGATCAAATAAATGAAAATATTCACCGAGTGGAGAAGGACTTACTAATATGGTAATATTTATATATAGTGGGATTCTGTAGAGGAGCGTAAATAATATTTAGGACAGGTTTGTTGTGATGTTGGCCAGTTCTTATGAAATTAAGTGATCAAACTATGACATATTTTTTACACTTACTGCATATCTCAATCATGCTCAAAATAGCTTTTTCTTAGTTTACAAATGTCTGAGAGAAAAATACACCAAATATCTTGTTTGTAGTGGATATTTATGAAGGTTAAGATTTGTAAAGATTCCAATTTTAATATTTAATCTTTCTTTGGTTGTCTTCACATTTTCTGTGTATCTTTTTTGCCACAAGAGACAAGGCACAAGGGTATCTACCTAAGAAAACTGAACATAAATGTATTCCTGTCATCTCTACAGGTTCCTGGATTTCTGTACAAGACTTTATAAATATATTATGAATTGAATACTTAATGTACAAAGAATTAAATGTAAATACAAATACTGAAGAATCAATTGTCCTGCCTTTCAACTAACATTAGCAGTGCTGCTGGTCATTGGGAAAACCAAGACACTCCTGGTGACAGATTCCTCACAAAGTGTGGGTCACACAGCCCATCCTCTGAGCAGCTCCCGTCTGTCTAGTTCTCACCTGATATGTTATGATCAGACTGGATATGCTGTACAGGTAGCCTGTGCTTTTTCCAAGGAAAAGTTATACTATAAAACCCACGAACTGATGTTCCCCAAGGATCTGTTCCAGTGCTGTCTCCTGGAGACAACTTCCTGACCCCTCAACCCCACAGGCTTGCTTTGCTGCTTCTAACACAGGCACCTACGTGAAGGACCCTTGTTCATCTGTTTACCCGTCACTGACTTCTACCACCTAAAGGGTGAGTCCTCATGAAACCTTGCTTAGTAGACCACAGGTGCTCAGTAAAAGTTTTTGAATGAGCTATTCCCAGGCCTCCTTCTGTGCGAGGTGCTGGGGACAGAGATTAGATACAAGCAAGTCCTATTTACCATGAACTTGATTGAAGCTTCAAACAGTAAGGAATTTAGGGAGCAAGTTATCATCAGATTGGCTGACAGATGAATTTGGAATTTAAATTTTAATTATCCCTGGACAAATTAACATACCCATGCTGGTAGTTGGGTACACACACACACACACACACACACACACACACACACACTCTCTCTCTCTCTCTCTCAAATTGTCACTCTGGGAATAGGAGCACAAGGAAACATATTAAATGCAGAATCTTGCTGATACATTATTGAAGCTCAGACTAAGATGGCCGGGGAGGAGTAGCTGAGATGTTCCATCCCCACTGCTCCACGCTGCCATTCACCTGAACCCTCCAAACACAGCTGTCCAGTTCTCCTTACAGAATGTTCTTGAGAAAGAAGCCAGGAGAAATAGCAGTCATGTTCTCAGCACAGTGCTATCATCTTTAACTTAAAGAACCTATAAGGTGTGAAACTTATGTTGTAATCAAAAATATCACCTGTGGGACAAAGTAGAATGCTAGTAGATGTTATGGAGGGTGAGAAGGGGTAAGAAATAGTGCCCTTTCGAAGCATAGCCTGAAAGAAATAGAAGATGTAGCTGTATGACTATATTAATATACGAATATTCATTCAAGCAAATACTGCAGCTGCAAGTCCAGAATCTGCAGGCGGGCCATCTGGCTGGAGACTTGGAAAGAAATAATGCTCAATGATCCAGTCCAGGGAGCCCTGACCAGGGAGACCTCTGCTCAAGGGAAGTCCACCTTCTGTCCCACTCGAGACATCAGATAACTGAATGAGGCCACGGACATTGGAAAAGGTAATCTACTTTGCTCAAAACTTCTGTTATTGAATGGTAATGTCATTTGAAAACCCCCTTTCAGAAGCATCATCTGGGAGAGAGGGCCCAGCAGAAGGCATACTTAGAACTAATCATTATAAGGTAGAAGTAGAGCCAACCTCATCTCGACAGCCTTTTATCTCATGTATGCCCCCACACATAGGACCCTTCAGATGCCAGTCCTGCCCACAGGGCACCTATACTAGTTTAAAGGGGTCACAGTCTAGGGCAGCGACCATTATCCACTTAGACCACCAGAGGGCGCACTTCCATCAGGAATCAGCCCTGGCACCCCTGCCGGACCACTGCCCCTCAGACCAGACAGGCTCTTGAAAGGAACTTTCCTTTTCTCCCTTCTCCTCCGTCCTGGCCTCTCCTCTGGAATTCCCGCTGGCCTCTCTGGCCCAGGCCCAGATTAGCCTTGCATCCCTGGGTGACTGTCAGTGTACGGTCGGTTTCTGTGTGGGGTGACAGGTCCCAAGAACGAGGCGGGCCAGATAAAAAGAAAAACGAGAGAAAGTTATGGGATCAGGCGGCTACAACCTCCAGTAATGAAGCATCGATTGCAATTTTCTTTAGCCTTTTATCGGGATACACACATAAAGCAGGGACAGGGGAAATGGGAGAAACCATTAACAGGGTTGCGAGGGCAGTACGGCTTAGTTATCCCAGGAACTGAGCTTTGACCCAGCTGACCATCATGTCATCGTCCCTTGACATACCTCGGCAAAGCGTCTAGTGTTGTTCTAGTGGCTTTCCACAGGGACTGAGGCCCTGCTTCCACTTCCTTTTACACTAATGCTTTTGCTAGGCTTCCTGCAGAATCAAATAGTCATATCAGCTGGTCAGGTTCAAAGTCCTGCATAGGTGATACATTGAAAGGTACGCTATAGAATGCCCTTCTACACAGGTGGCTGATGCTGGAGTCCTGTCCCCCGATCTGCTCAGAGATTGCCCTGCTGCCTCTGCAGCCCCTTTCTCTGGAAGGAATAGGCTCAGAGGGTCCTCACAGTCAGCTGTCACTGTCTCGAAATCCTTAGCAATTTTATCTGTGAACTTATGTCTTATAAGTAAAGACCGGTGGGACCAGGGTGCCTGACTGTGGCCAGATGTTCTCAGAATCACTGGGATTCAAACAACCTGGCCACATCCTTACTTATGCTTTTGCGTCCCTACTTGTTCTCAAACTAGTGACAGGAGGCAACGGACTTAAAGGGCAGACCAGGGCTCCTGTCCCCTAGCCCCTCCTGCTTACTGGGCACAAGCAGAAGGTGAATTTAACCGAGCACACACATGATGACCCACAGTGACATGAAAACAGTTATTCTGTGCAGCATGTCCAATGTTGGGTAGAGTGAAAACACAGGTCACAGGCTGAAACTCTGTGATTCTGGTCATTTGGGTGTGAGTTCAGCATTCTCATATTTACACTTAAAACTGGCATTGCACAGTATGAACACTAACCACGTACAATTTTAATTTTCCCTTATGTAGAACTATATTAAACAGCAAATAAAAACCATAATGATAATGATACAGGAAAATAAATATCCCAACCTGAATGATATCAGATGAGTTCGTGTTCTCTAAAACCGAAGAATGAATTTTAGGAACAACGGAGGTTAAGAGCAGAATATATTTATTGAGAGAAAGAAAGCTTCTGTCCAAGAGAGGGACAGAAGTGGGGCCCGAGTGGGTTGCCCCCGACTCTGGCTTTTTTGGGGACTTTATAGGGAAAAACCATGAGGTGAGGCGGGTCCAAGGTAGGGGAAATGGACAGCACTGTGGTCCACCAGTAAGATCACAGGCATAATTGTCCAGGTAAGACTGAGTGGACTGAGATCAAATGGGGAAGCGAGTCACGAGTCACGTAGCAAGCGGGCATGAATACAGATCAGGGGCATTTTCTGTGGGGGTCGGGCTAGTGACTCTTCCTGGCTTTTTAGATGGTGGTTGTTACTTATTTAGAATATCAATCCCTATGTTTTGCACCTAGGGAGATAAGTGGGTGCATTTGTTTAGCACCTTTTGTCTTGAGGTCTGGCCCACAGGTCTGCTGGCTCCTTCCAGGTCTGCTGGCTCCTTCGAGGGCCTGGCCCTGTCTGCCTATAATATTTCTATCTAACTCAACTGCCTATAACAATAACAATTTGAGAAAGCTGGTGTAAATGGAAACCTCCATATTTCAGTGGCTTTGACGACACTTTTTCCCTCCTTTCTGACCAAAGCTCTTGCCCTTCATTTTACACGAGGCATTGCATGATTAATGGCCAGTCTTGAACAGAATATTTCAAAATTGAGAGAGAATTCAGAGTGGTAAAATCCTTATTTTATAGATGTGGAAATGAGGCCCAGGGGAGTTGATGTGGAAAGCCAGACTGCTGTGTCACCCAGCTCTTGAACCCACCTGGAGTGCCTCTGTCTTTGAAGCTGAAGTCAGGTCACAGCCTCCCATGGCAAGAATTTTGCTGAGACACTCCTTGAGCCTAGCACCCACCAGCTTGTATTGCTTGAGGTCACACAGCCTATGAACTGCTTCTGAGACAGCCCAAGAACCCCCACCTGCTTCCCAACAAAGTGATTTCAGCCATATGAACACCCATACTGAGTGGCCTGTGACCCATGGAAAAGCCCCCATTGTGGCCACACAATGCGAGAATGTGCCACCCGGCCTGGAATCCCAGCCTCGTTCTCTGTATTACCCAGAGAAAGAAGGAGGCCTTCTTTCTGCAGAAGAAAGAGCAGGGCACGTCTTACCTTAAGCATGGGAGACGGCATCCACCCTTTGGTTTCTGGGGCCTTTGCTTTCCCACGGCTTCTCTGTTCTCAATTTGGCCTCACCTTACAAGCTTGGAATCTGAAGGTCATCCCAAGGTTAACCTGTTCGGTGCAGCTTGGATCAGAGGAGAGAAGAGGAGCTTACTCAGCAGAAGAGCGCCCTGGCCTGTGGGTATAGAAGGCTGGGCTGGGGGCGGGTGTTGGGGGCAGGTTGGTGAGGTGGTGGTGTCAGTCAGGAAGTACTCTGGATGGATGGCTGCATTTGTAAGCAGTGCTGCCCAGCGCCCTGTAGAAAGATCTTTCCCAACAGGACTTTTCTCCCAGACTGGAAGCATTTTATTTGCTCTCCTACTAACCACATCTGCTTGGTCACACCTTAAAGTTGCCCATTCTCCTTGTAAATTTCTCCTGTCTGACCCACCTCCCACCACTGGCTGGACCAGGACAGCGAGAAAGGTCCCTGCATCACTCCTGGGCCAGGCAGAGGCTTCTGTCCCTGGCCCTGACCCCTGTGCAGCCTGGCTTGCTGCAGGTCTGAGTTTACTCCTGACTCCAGCACGGAAGCAGTTCAGCACCAGAGCTGCCCCCGCATCCACTCTCAGGCTGAAATTCCGGAGGCTCCTCCAGCGTTAGCATGGCGCTTTCCTCTCTGTGGGGCCTTCAGAGTCCCTCCTCAGTATGGTGCCATCACGAGGAAAGTAAAGAACCCAGGGCTAGAGTGTTGTTCTGGACTGGCCCCTTCTGCTGTGGGATCTTGGGTGTGTGATTAACCTCTCTGAGGCTGTAATTTCTCATATCCTTAGTGCTGCTGTTCTTCACCAGCGTTTTGGGGGCAGCAGCTTGAAATCTCTTGTAAATGTCCCAAAGTGATTCCGAGCGTCACAAGAAACACTCTGGTACCACTGGTGAAGGAGATCCTGAGGTAAAGAGAAAAGAAACTTAAAAGAAAATTAAAGATGGGGATAGTATCTTAGGCTCAGGCCTTGCGGTATGGAAAAGCTTCTTCTACAAAAGCAATAGCTGTCCAGGACGGAAATCACGCTAACACTCTGCAGCCACTAGCGGTGTGACCTGGGTGAGGAGGAAGCCCGAGAGGAGGCCAGATGGGCAGCAGCCCGAAGGATGCGCAGGGCCTCCAAGGTGAAGGTAAGGAGGGAGCCTGCACCTACAATCTGCAAAGGTCAGTGTCAGATGCTGCACCCCAGCTGTGGACTCGGACATGGCCCCTTCCCTCTCTGGCATGACCCTCTTCCTCTCTAAGGGAAAGGGAGAAACTAATGCTGTTTCTTCCAAGTGTGGTGCAAAGATGCTTGCATCCGAATTGTGCTAGGGTTTGTCAAAGAGCAACTGGGAGGCTCCACCCCAGGCCTCTGAGCCTCTGTCTCCGCGGTGCGCCCCCACGGTGGAAAGCTGTTAAAACTGGACAGTGAGTTGCCTGGAGTTGCTGTGACCTTGACCTTGTCTAACTCTGCTGTTCCAGGTGTGGAGCACATGTAGCTTATTTTGTAAAGTACATGTGGGGATGTTTCTAGATGGTAACAGAACTTGGACAGCATAAGGTAGCCACAAGTGAAATGTGTGAAGTTTTACATGAACAGAAAGCCACATATTAAAAAATATAAAATAAAAATAAGATCACCATAACGAGGGAAGAAAACTCGCCACGTCAGATCATATACAGCATTGTATAATGTGGCGGCAAAGTCAGGGAAAAGCGGAGTTTGAATTGGTCCGAAGTATCATGCAAAAGAAAAAGAGTGCAGTTGATATTGTCTGGAACGGACTGGGCACAAACAGCGCCAGTGCGCGCCTCTGCAGGCCGGCAGCCGTTTCTAGCGCACATCTGATGCCGATGCCGGCCCAGGGAGGACAGAACAGTGTGGGCCTGGTCTGAGAGGAGCGGGCCAACGCCGTTGTCTTGCGCTTGCTCTGGCCGGGGTTGCCTTCTCTTTTCTCTGTTGGCCATGCTTCCCCTCCTCCTTCACACCCAGGGCTGCGTGCGGTCTTTGTAGAAACTACTAACCCTTGCCAGGCCTCTGGGAGGGCCCTGACTAACTTTCCGAGGCCCTGCACAGATGCCAGTGCTTGTGGCAAACCTCACATGAGGAACTTCATTTACCATTGGAAACTACATCAAACGTTCTTGAGCCCTTCAGCTGTCCCACATAGGACCAGAGACAGTAGGATATTGTTAAAATCACACAGTCAAATAAGTGGCAGAACAGGGATTCAGAGAGAAGTCTGTGAACACTCTCTGGGCTGTTGGTGATAGCGAAGCTCCTTCTAGCTCTACTCATGTTTAGGTAGCCTGGGGTTTGAGCTCATCTGAGGAGCAGCTCTCAGCGTGAATTACTTTCACTCTGCAAATATTTGTCAGGAACAGGTCCGTCTCCTAGAAAAAAGTGAGCGAGCCGAGAGCCAGGTTGGGCGTGTGCGTACAGGCAGTTTGCCAAGATAATTGACACCGCTAAGCCAGGGGCCAGGACATACAGGGCTGCAGAACAGATGGGGGTGGGGGATATGGGATCCCTACAGTACAGACAGAAGCATGTAATTTAGGAAAGCAGATTTGTTTTTCCTGAACAACAAGGAGGAATAATGCCACTCCATGTGGCCAGGACTGTCTCTGGAAATTTAGGACATGATTTTTTTCTCTACCTGGGCTTCCCCGCTCTCATTGTAGGGGAGTCCACCACAGGAAGGCACACGGGCACAGCTGTCCTCCCTGCCCTCCTGGCCCTGGCCCACTCAGGCTTTGTTCTGCTGACCATGGCCACAAATTTTCCTGGGTACAGTGCTCCCTACTGGTTAAGGTTCAAGTGAGTCTTTGGTGTTTCTGGGACTCAGTGTTCTCACCTTTGTAGTGGGGATAACAGTGCCTTCCACTGGTCCTCCACTCCTTCACGTCAAGCATATCCGTGGGGCATCTATTGCACAGCCTATAAGCGCAGCTGACATGTGCGCTGCAGAAGGCAGCTTGCGGATATGTCTGCAGGGTTCTTCTGCTTCACCAATTTATGAATCAGCTTCACAGCTCCAAAGACCCCCCTCCCCTTTGGTCCTGCCCAGTATTAAACTCGTATTTCTGTTAGGCTCTAATACTTTAAATAGTTGAGGAAAAAAGGGTATCTATCAAAATTTAAATCGTCTATGCACTTTGTCCACCTAGGACTACTTCTAGGAAACCCCAGCCCCAACTCAGACACACAACAGAGTGAGATCACATAGCTGTCCCTCACTACCTGTGGGGACTTGGTTCTAGTGCTTCTTTGAATTCCAAAGCCTGCAGTTCTCAAGTCCTTATGTAAAATGATGTAGTGTGGGCGTGTAACCTACTCACTTTCTCTTGTAGCCTGTAGTGTTCATTATGATACCTGTTACAGTGTAGATATTGCGTAAACAGTTGTTATACTGCCTAAGTTATAATGTCAGAAAAAAAAATCTGTGTATGTTTAGTGCAAATACGTTTGAATTTCAATCCACAGCTGATTAAATCCTCAGCATGTGAAACCTGTGGATTCAGAAGGCTAACTGTATGTGAAGTGTTCTTTATGGCAGCATATTTTACTTAAAAAGGGGGAAATACCAGCTGAGGAATCATGAAGGAAATCGTAGTACACCAAGCTTAGCAGAGCTCTCTCTCCCCTTTGCATCTGACACACGAAGGGTATCAGACATCTGTGGAGTGAAAGGACAAACGGTACCAACACGAGGTGGCCATTAACAGGGTGAGGTAGGTCCAAAGGAACTAAAGGAACAATTGCTCATAGTACAGTGCTAGGTGAGGAGACAAAGCTGCAGATGGATGTACAGAGATTGTATTTCCATCTTGTATTATAGGACGTGTCTGTATCTGAACAAGATTAGACATCTTGACTGCCTAGAAAATGTCTAGAAACTCACAAAGAATCACCTCAGCACTGATTTTTGGAAGAAGAAATGGGTAGGTCTGCTGTACTGGTTTGCTTTATTTGCTTCCTATTTAACAAGATCATATGAATTTCTCAACATCCATGAACATAACCTTTATTCACCATTTAGATGATGCCATCATTTGTTTAAGCAAACTTCTTGTGCTGAACACATTGAGTATTGCCAGGTTTTCTTTCTTGTGAGCAATACTGAGAATGCATGTTTGGGAATCTCCTATGTTTACAAATAATACATCCCTGGGAACAAAATTACTGCCATTCCCATAGATGTTCTTCTGGTTGCCTTTAATCACTGCATACCATTTGACAGATTTCAAAATCAAGGGAATGGCTCAGCTTTGTCCTATCACCAAGACAGTTCAAATTAACCTTTTAAGCTCACTTTTTTCTCTTGTAACTCATGGTGTGAGAAACTAAGATGATGAAGAAGCCCAAGGTAGGTCCATGGGCAGGTGCCATGAAATCACCCTAGGGATGCGCAGTAGTCTTAAAAGGAAGGGACTCAGCAGAAGGTGGGAGTCTTTGATGTTGATGAAACTGATTTGACTTCTAATACAAGGAAGCCTGGGTCATGGGGGGCGCACGTAGGGGAGGACACTGACCACTGAACCAAGGATTTGCTAAGGAGCTTCAGAAGGTTCACAGCATTAGCCGGTGGCACTGTCTCTTTGCTTGAGTTATTTTGAATGGAACACAGAGTGAGACCTACTAGGAAGGAGATCCTGAGTTGCCAGGAAACGAGAATTTTATTTCCAGCAGATAGTTGTGACTAACTTTTTAGAACTCAGAAATTCTTAGCATTAAAAATGAAACATTTAAGTCTTTTTTCAGGCCAGCATACAGAAGAAAGTCCAAATCTCTACAGGAAACAGACCCAGACTTGGAGTCAGACTCTGCCTCTTCCAGCCAAGCAATTCGAGCTGGTTCCTCACCAGCTCTAAACCTCTGTTTCACATTCCTGAACCACAGATGGCACCATTATCCTGCCAGCTGGGTACACACTGGAGATAAAATGCCCCCGCAGAGTCTGAAAGTGTCTCTGGCACACAGATGCTGAACCAATGGCCATTAATGTCGATACTGGTATTTAGCTTTTTCCTCAAGAAGGTAGGGAGTCCCAGCAGGAGACACCAGATCGATGGCTAAGTTTAGTCACTCAGCAGGTCTTCCATGTTATGTGCCAGACATTATCCTTTGAACATAGCAGTGATGGAATCTTTTTTATTCCTGGATGAGGAGCAAATTGGTAAACACATAAACATAAAACCACTTCAGGTAGCTCTAAGGGCTATGAAGAACATGCAAACCCAGCAGGGAGCAGAGGAAGGTGAGGGAGGTCAGGTGGGCTGGCATAAAGGCTCTGCTGAGAGGGGTTGCTGACCTGAGGTCCATGTGAAGGGAGAGGACCAAGCATGTGAGGAGGGCTCAGGCACAGAGAAGGCAGCAGGAAGTTCAGATTGAGGTGGGGCTTCCGTACTTGAGGGACAGAGGAGATTCCGAAGGCTGGAGTTCCAGAAGGAGGGTCCAGGGGCAGGCAATCAGGTGGGCAGAGCAGCGGCGAGTGGAGTATGGAGGCTTGGTTTTCCAGTGAGGCAGCCAAAAGTGGACCCAGAAGGTCAGAGAGATAGGGTTTGCTTGTGGTGTCAGGTAGGAGAACATCCTGGGTTGGTAGAGAAAGGAGGTTGACCAGATCTCCTAGAGCAGATCATCTATGCCAAATACAACCCAACCTACAGTTTAGAGAAAACTGAAATTAGGGCCTCAGTCAGAAAAGGCAGTGATGTGACAGCTGAAGTCAAGGATGGAGAAGACCATGTCCCTGCTCCTGGGAAAACACACTCAGTCACCCTCGCGTCAGTGTATGTGAAAATGTGACCATCCTGGTGCTCAGCTGGGCCCTCTCTTGGCACACTGGATGCTGGTTCAAGCTCAGGGACTGACCCAGGCTGGGCACCTGGGACTCAGATACAGAATGAAGGAGGTGGGCATTCTGAGAGCGGGCTCCTGGATGGCTGGGAAAATCTGGCTTCAGGAGCTCAGGAAACAGGCAAACCTAACTTCATGTGTTTGCTAGGGCTGCACTGATGCATTTTTTAAAATAAAAAGTATATAATTGTACAAATATAAGCAAGGATATTTCTGAGATTAAATCTGATCTTTTTCTGAAAAGAATAAATCTAGTAAAAACTGGAGCCAATTTCAACATGCAAACCATTTTAGAATGCATACTGTTCTGGAAGAAATTGACACATTAAGGAAATGTCAAATTTTCATCTCTGTATAATGGGTTGAAGGACGGCTGCAGCTGATCTCTAAGGAATTTAAAAGCTTAACTCATAGTTTGGAAACAATAAATTAATTCTCTTTTGTTTGGCATAATGTAATGCAAGTAGATATTGATGAAGTAAATATTTAAAAGGCATTCTTCTTACTTCCATGAAAAAAGAAAAGAAAATTTTATAAGAAGATAGAGAATAACAACAGTTAGCACACTGTGTACCATAATTCTTAAAAAGTGGCCAAAATGTTACTCAGGATACAAGCCATAGACAAAAAAAAAATAAAGAATCTGTCCTATGAAGAATAAACAAACACATAGAAGCACAAAACTTTCTCTTGAATGAACTAAGAGAAACTAATATTATTAATGAAATAAATTTGCATAGAATTTATTCTTATATTGAGTAAGCTGATCCTGCACACATGGCAATTTTTATAGGTGTTGTGGAGAGCCACATACCCACTGACTCACGGAGTTATATATCCAGTTGGAGGAGAAAAATACCGAGTCCATGAAGAGCTTTCTCCTCTTCCTCTTCCTCCTCCTCCTTCTCCTCCTCCTCCTCCTCCTCCTTCTTGCTATTGGATATCAAACCCAGGGGCACTCTATCACTGAACTACACAGCCACAGCCTTTTTATTTTGAGACTGGGTCTAGTTAAATTGCCCAGCCAGGACTTGAACTTGCCGTCTTGCTCCCTCAGCCTTGCTCAGTGCTGGAATTAAAGGTGCACTTCCGCTAGACTGACCTTATAGAGCCAAATGGAAATGCCATGAACCAATGGCTGTCAAATGGGTGCACAAACCATCACATTCATTCTTTCAATGGACATATCTTTACAGGAGTTTCAACCAAATGCCCAACACTTTCCTCAGATGTAGGCATTCAATAGTAAACAAAGCAGCAACCATTCCTTTCCTCAGAGCCCTAACATTTTAGGCCAGGATGAGGATCTGGGACTCAGGAGCCTCTGAGATGTCTCATCTGTTTGCAGAGGATCACATTTACTGAGGACTTGTCCATGCCAGGCCCTGTGTAGGCAATTGAAGGTAGAGGTGAGCTAGAGCGGACCATGTCCTCTAGAAATTCAGAGGCTTGTGGATGAAAGGGCACAGGCATTCAGAGCAGGGTACATAGGTCACACTTATGTGTTCCCATCGAAATATCCTTCCTGCAAGAAATGAGCAATCGGAGGACAGGGTGACCATGGGATTCAGGCAAGAGGGGCCCAGGCTTCAGGGGACGAGGGCACAGGTCCCTATAGGGCGAGCTGGATATGTGGTGGGGCATGGGGATTGGATGGAGGGGAGTTAGGTGAGGGAGGCTCCCCCAGTGCTTGGTGTAAGCAAACGCACCTGACAGTCCTGCCCTTGTGGGGAATGAACTGTCTAAACTCCATCCTCTCCCGCCAGGTGTGGCTTCGTTGCCTGGCCTTTGAGGAGACAGCAGAGATTGGAGCAGCAGCTTCTGTTCTCAGCACTTGATCAGTGTCTGTCTTGAGAAGAGCCACTGTAGACTCCTCTCACCTGAGTTCTTGTTTGGCTGAAATGAAGGAATAAAATATGGTGATTTCCAAGCTTCTCTCCTGCTTGACTGACTGTGGGGCTCATGAGAAGGCTGACTCTGCTGCAGCCCAAGGCCTTCCTTCCAGCAGGAGGCACTGGTGTGCAGTCTTCCCTGTGGTCCTCCAGTAGGATCTTGGCATTACTCACCACTAGCAGAACCTCCCTGGTCTCTTAAAAACTCTCTAAACTTGTGCTTCCTAAGTTTCCTGTCCCTAGAGTCTGTCAAGAACCCTGAGTTCATCCTTTCCTAATAAGGAGCTGACAGGATGTGCAGCTCCGTAGGGTTATTTTAACAACTGCCATCCATCCATTCCTAAAAATTTTAACCATATAGGATAAGAGTCCTGGGGGCAGCAAGAAAGGGAAAAGTTCTGCAGGTTGCTTTTATTTGTTCTTTATAGGAATTGGATCTGAAGAAACCTAAACAAGGACTTTTGGTAATAGGATGATAAGTGTCTTACCTTTGCTTCTTGATAATTTCATGGTTTTGTTTTGTTTTGTTTTTTTGTCCAATAAATTCGCTCTCATTTTAAATTAAAACCAAAAGTCCCATCTTGCCTGGAAGTTTTCCCCATCTCTTAATTCCATTTTACCTGTTTTGCTGTTCTTTTTAAAAATAAAATCTTAGGATCCAACAAGCAGCCCATGATGGCCCCAGTGGTGTACAATCATATCTGTCTAGTTCTTTTTTTTTTTTGTCTTTTTGAGACAAGGTCTCACTATGCATTCAGGCTGGCCTTGGGCTCAATTTGTAGCCCAGGCTGGCCTCAAACTCACAACAATCCTCTTGTGTCAGCCTCCTGAGTGCTGGGATTAGAGGCATGCGCCACCACACCGGGCTTGTCTGTTTATTTTATCATGTTTTATAACTTTTTTATCCAAGTAGATCATAAGAATCCAAGGAACCAGGGAAGCACTGTCTGGTTTCCCCCACTGCATGGAAATCCAGATGACCCCAATGTTTGATGAGCACCTGCTGTTGCGTTATTGCCCTTCTCCCCCATATCCTGAGGGGGAAGGTAAAATCTGAGCTCTAAGAGTTAAGAAACGTGCCTAAGGCCTTTGAAATAACTCAAAGTAGAATTGGGCTTCCAAGAAAGAGTTCTTCTTGGGACACTGCTGCCCCCTTTACCCACCTCTCCAGCCCAAAGAAAGTAGCTCACAATCATTTGGCATTTGATGCCCCTGTCCTCTCTAGGTAGTGGCCCTTGCTATCCACTGTCTGGTCCCATGACCTTTCTGTGACTTTCATATTATTTAACTGCTTGGGTCTCAGCATCTGTTTGTTTTGTTTTTTGAGACAGGGTCTAACAATACAGCCCCGGCTGGCCTTTAACTCTCAGCACTCCTCCTGCCTCAGCTTCCCCCACGTGCATGCACCACCAAACCCAACCTGTGCATTTGAAGAGGTTAATCTCAGATCGGATTGAAGGCAGCTTTCTCCCTGTCATTCAGTCATTCTTTAGCTCATCTCTTCATATTTTTCACAAATATTGTTGAGACCTTTCCTGAATCAAACACCATGCCAGGCATGGAAATACTGCAGGGAACAAAAAGATATATTTACTGCTTTCACAGATATTGAAGTCAAACAAAAATGCAGGAAACAAACAATTGCTTTTAAAATGGAAGGAAAAGAAGAGTTGCACGGGTTATCTATTTTTTTTTGTAGTGCTGGAGGTTGAACCTAGGACTTCACACAAGCTAGGGAAACACTGTACCATTGAGCTACATCTAAACCCTTTAAAAACTTTTTTTTTTTTGGAGACATCGTCTGTCTAAATTACTTAGGCTGGACCTGAACTTGCTTCAGCCTCTTGAGTAGCTGGGATTACAGGTATGCATTAAGTGCCTAGCTAAGTGAGAAATTTTTAAACAATCATAGATAGTAGGCCTGCAGGAAATGCCCTACTGGAATCCCTGGGAAGTTAGATGAGCGTGAAGATTCATCCCTTAACTGTGCTGTCACCTGGCACAGTTCACCTTAACCTAGAGTGATTCCAGCTTGGCCCAGTGTACCAACCTGAGTCTGTAAAGGCTGGAAACTAGCTATTGGCAGAAGCTAGAATAGGACAAGGAGAGCCACCTTCTAGGACGTGGAGGAGAAAGAGAGTGAAGGGCTCCCTGGAGCCCCTGTGGGAGGGGGTGGCTTCTGGAAGCAGAGAGTAGCACCTGGCCTGCAGGCTGCAGAAGTCAAGGACATGGCTTCCACCATGGCAAGGAACTGAACCAGGGCCGCCAACAGCCGGAGGAAGTCTGGCCTCCAGTTCCCCCTTGGGGACTTCAAAAGGGAACACAGACTGTTGACACCTGATTGCAACCTTGCGGACCCTGAGCAAGACCACCAGGGCAGGTACAGACAGCTTCCTGTTCCCACGGAGAGATGCCTGTTGTGAATGGTTTCTGCTAAATTTACCTTTGGTGCTGATGACCACAGTGGTAAAAATGAGGAAATAATTGAGTCCTAGGGGACATTCTCTTCCTCTCTGCTAAATGCATATGCACATATTTGTGAGTATGATGATATATATGTGGGTTTTAATTTCTGTTTAATTCATTTAGATATTTGAACATCTTGTCATCTTGGCAGAAAAAAAGTCCAAAAAGGGAAAGGAGTGAGACAAGAGTGTTCTGGAATTTCTTTTCCAGACCCCTCTGATGCCTTCTGCCTCAGGGCTTCTCAGGGCAGGGGTGGGGGCAAGCTGGGTGTCTCAGAGGCTTCCTCTTCCCTCTTGCAGAGCATCATAATTCCAAGGCCATGTGTCCATTTTCATGAAGACATTTGGTCTTGGGATGTCACAGGGCAGCAGGGGCCAAGGCAGTGCTATTGCATTCCACTCCTGCCTGTCCCCAGAGCTCTCGGCATGAAGGGACTTGAGGGCGTCTGTCCGCCACAGAAGCTTACTGGGGGTCTCCAGCCAGGTGAGGAGTTCCTCTCAGGTCCTGGCCGCAGCAGCACAAGACATACAAGTAGGGAAACATCACACTGTGCCCCACTGAGAAGCACAGTTCTTATGAGTTAATTAAAATTTTTTTTAAATTCCCTTTTTTATTAGTATAGATGTGTGATATGTAATAAATACACTCCTTATGGGGAGGTAGTGCGTACATATACGGTATCTGGGCATCTGAGTCCTTGTTACCTCCCCTCCCCTCCCCCTCCTCTCTTTCCCAACCCCCCTTCCCAGAACCTGTTAACCTCTTCACAAAGTTTATTTTTTATTTTGCTCCTAAATTATTTATACGTTGGGGTTTTGGTAAAATTTAACAGAAGAAGGGAAGGAGGATGGGACATTGCAAGGTGGGGTCGGGGAGCCACACACACCCTGCCCTGTGCCTACAGGATGTCCCATAGGCCTGGGATTGCGGTAGTGGGGATATGCTAGGTCTAGAAGGGAGGGCAGTGCAGGGACTGGGGGCCAGGTCTGGGGGGTGGTTCCACCCCCACAGCAGGGCCCTGGTTTGATCCCAGAGGTCATCAGAAGGGAGAGTCTGTTCTGGGGACCAACTGTGGCAGCACCAATGCGCCAAGCTTATCTTCGCAGGAACCCTTGTCCTGGCTGCCTGACTTGCCTTCTTCCTCCTTTCAGTTCGGACTCCACCCAGAGGACACTCTCCAGGGAGTCGGGCCCTGCCGTTGCCTCACCTAAAGCAGAGGCAGTTGTAGACTGCTCCTCACTTTCCCTGTCACCTCCTGGACAGAGGACTCACTGGCGGGTGGAGTGACTGTCCCCTGTAAGTGGCACACAAGCCCATGAGAGCACCCTTGGTTCACTGTTTTACTGTTGAGTGACTGTCAGGGACCTGTGCATCCCAGGAGAAAGGGACTTGGGAAACTGAGCGCGCTGTGTACTAGGCTGTGATGTTCTCTCTGGGCTGCAGAAGGTACAGTGACGGCCCCCAAAGGTGTCCATATCTGAATTTCTTGAGCTTTTCAGTATGTTTTCTTGCATGGAAAAGCAATTTGCAGCTGTGGCTAGGTTAGTGATCTTCACATGGGAAAGTGATCCTGGGTGGGGAGGGTCCCTATATCGCCACAAAAGTGACCTCTGTGAGACAGGCGTGGGAGGAAGCTTGACTACAGTGCTGGGAGCTCCTCCGGTAACTGCAGGGAGAAGCTGGGATGACCTGAGGAAGTAGCTGTGAGACAAGGAATGCAGGAAAATTCTAAAAGCTGGAAGAGGCAAGGAATGGATTCTCCTCCGGAGCCTCCAGGAGGAGCCAGCCATCCCAGAACCTTGATTTTAACCCCGTAGGTCTCACTGCGAACTTGCAGGACTGTAAGATAACAAATGAATGTGATTCTGAGCACACAAATTTGTTGTGATTTAAGGCAGCAACAGAAAATGAAATCAAGGCCCAAGACTCCTGGCCATGGGCCCACTTCGGGGTCGTGTGGAGGCCATCATTATTCTTTTCACTGTCAGGGGACGAGTCCCACCCCATAGGAACTTGGACTTGAAGGCAGCTGGCAGCTTCTCAAGTCTTCTGACCTCCATTTAAAAAAGACAGTTTGTGCCTAAAGGGCAGCTCCGGCCTGAAGAAGCCTCAGGTGAATACATCTAGGCCTTCAGGCACCGAGTCCCAGCCTAGATTCTGCCTCAGCTTACCTCAGGGTTGCAGAAAAGCCTTGGGGAAGTGTTCTGTCCAGGTGTGGGGCTGTCTGTAAGAGCCGGTTGGGAGCTCAGATTCCTGGAGCTTCCATTACTCAAAAGCAGTGGGTGATACATTTTTTTCTCCAGGCGATGACTGTTTCCAGGTCTGATTTAGATTTTGTTTAGCTTTGCATCTCCAGGATCTGATATCAGTAAGTTCTCAATACATGCTGAATTAAGTTGAAAAACCTTAATCCGTGGTTATCTGAGACAGGAACTTCAAATTCCCTTCTGGACTCCCTTCTTTTTGGAGACCTCCTTCTACCTGTGGCTAGAAGGATAGACTGATTATGGTCCAAGATGTACTTCCTGTCTGTCTGTCTCTCTTTCCTGTGAAGTTCCAGACTATATATTCACTGACCTGTGATCAGCTCACCTTCCTGCCTTCACCACACCCCCCAGCCCCACACTGGCCACACCCTGTCCCTATCTCCTCGGTACTTTGGTGACTCTAGGGTCTTCAGGAAACTGTCCACGGTCCTCTGCAGGTCCTGTGTCCCCACCACATCCCCTACAAGTCCCAGATGACAGGGGGCTCTCTGGAGGGCACACCTGAAGCCTTCCCACTGCCCAGAGCCCAGCCCCTGGGGAGCTTCTGGTCATCCTTGGCTGGGGCTTCCCTTCCTGTGGTGGCTTCTCTCACCCTTTGGGCCACACCCTCCTCCTTGGAAAGGCCCTTCCTCAGGACTGAGTCTCCAGTTCCCCCCTCATTTAGTCCTTGGCTGATTCTTCTGCATCCTTCTAGCACTTAGTACAGCTCAGGAAGTGAAGGCGGCAGTCTGTGTCAGTTTGTGGTCTGCTGCCCTGTCCTGCAGAGGCAGACCCCTGGGCTCATGCTGGGCACCCTGGAACTTCTTGTGAAGGGGCTGAGCCTCGTGTGCTTTTGGTTACTGTCTGTCCCTCTCGATCCACCTCTGTCTGCTCTTACTTCATCCCACCATTCCCAGGATACGGCTGCTGCAGCCCTGAGCACCTCTGCCTTGCCTAGCTGGCCCTCAACTCTGTGCCCGCCCCAGACATCTGAGCATCTGAAGACATGTGGGGAAGGAACCGCATGAGGTGGTTGGCAGATAAAGCAGGACAGGAGGCCAGGGCCTGGTTGTTGGGAGCCCCTGGGTCACAGACTAGCCACATTCTGTCTATTAAAACAGTTACTACCCAGGAGACAGCCAAATAAAGACATCTTTAGGAGACAGATTGAAGATTGGAGGGGGCAGGGGAGGGAATTCATATTAAGCCATGCTCTCATCTAGTTCAAAATACCCTGCCTGGCCCATTTTTAGCGATGGGGTAAGAAAGAAAAAAGTAAAAGGGCAGGGAGGCAAACACCTGCCCCTGTTCTGCCTTTGGAACCCATGGGTGAGGCACGTCCTATCAGGTCACTCTAGGCTCTCTCTCCCTGATCCCCTGGCTTCAAAGCCTGTCTCTGAGCCTACACTGTCCTCATCTCATCCCCAAATAAGGACACAACCCACCCCTCCCTACCAAGGGTGGAACCACAGCTTGGACTTAGGGCCACAGCGTTGCAGGCTACCTGCTGTCACCTGCTGGGACAGGTGAGACAGCGTGGGCCGGAATACAGAGCATATCCCTTCTCCATCCTCTCCGGGGCCCCAAACTTTCCAAACTTGGCTGCCGCAGCTGCCTCCCTCCTCTGGGGGTTTTTTCAGACCGGGGTGTAAAGGGGACGAAAATATCTGGGGAAGCCTATAACTGGACAGAGTTGTCTTGGTTTTCCAGCAGCGTCTCTGTAGCTTGGAATCCAAAACTGTCCTGATCCCCACCTGGTGCCCAGCTCCCCCATCAGCACCTCGGGCCCTTGGCTTTGGTCCGGAGGGTCCCCCACCGCGCAGCCTTCCCACACCTCCCGCGTCATTCCCCAGGGAACCGAGGCCCCGCCCCCTCTTGGTCGCTCCGCCCCGTCCCGTCCCCGGTCCAGCCCCCTCCCCCGCTCTCTTAGCTGGGGAACCCCAGCTGCTTTGCCCCTGGGCAGGCTCAGGGCAACTTTGTTCTTGGCAGCAGCCAGGCTGACTGGGGCTGTTCTTTTCTCCCCAAGGAAGTATCTTCTCCCTTCCCTGTTTTTCTGCCTTTCACACACTTTCTATTCCATTCTGTGAGTTTCCAGCCTTACCTTCTGACAGGAGATGGTTATTTGTTTTAAAATTTAAATTCCTCTTTCTCTCTCTGTCTTTCTCTTCCTGGCCTGTGGAAAGACTTACATTTTATTAAGTCCTGCTCAGAGACGCAATGTGCTAGAATTTGGGGCAGAGGGTGGATGGGTTGCTGACAGGTGGCCCCAGGAGGGGGCTGCCTGGTACTGGCATCTTCTGCAAACCCTGCTCGCAGTGGCTCTGGGCCCAGAGCCGGAGCTCAGCTGGCATCCCTGAGCGCCTCCCTGCCAGGTAAGGCCGGATCTGTCCTGCACTTCACAGGCCTGCGGGGCCTCCTCCCTCCTTCCCCAGACGCGTGTGGGACAGAGCTAGGTGGGAAGTGGGGAGAGTGAGCTCTCCTTCCACTCGCCGTTCAGTTTCTTGCTGAAGCTCTTTGAGGTGACCCAGGTCTGGCACAACGTTTTGGTGCTTAACTTGGACTTCCCAGGGTCAAGGAGCACACCCAGGAGCATACCTGCCGGGGGAGAGGACTGGGGAGGCCCTGGAGGGAGGAATAGTGTGCAGTTGGACTTGCACAGACTGCCTCGGGAGTTCGCCTTCCTCATCTAAATTTAGGTCTCTTTCCTATTTGAACATTTTTGCTCCTCTCCCACTTCCTCTAGTCTGTGAGGTGTTTTGTCTTTTATTGTTTTTTTCTGCACATGCTATTCTTGTCCCAGTTGATGGAACCTTTCTTAAATTTGATGTGTTGCTGGACAGGGTGCTTGCCTGTCTCATCAAGGCTGGACTCAGCAATGACAGGCTTATCAGACATCCCTGTCCTGAGGCTCCCTGCAGGGTCCCCTGCTCAGACCTTCATTACATTCCATGTCACCTATCAGCCCCAAGGCTGGAACTTCTTGTGGACACAGGTCATTCTGTCTCCCCACCTGTCTGTCTCACATTGACCAATTATGCCTGGAAAAGTCCTAGAACACTGAAGACTACATCTTCAGATTCCCTGTAGCTTAGTTCATGGACTTGTTCCAGAAAGTTCTTTCCCCCCTGGAAGCCCCCCCCTTTGTGGGGGGCTGGGGCACACAGTGAGGTATAGGGGGGAAGTGTGCGAGGTTGGCTGTCAGTCTTGGTGTCCAGTCCTAGCCTTGTGGCTTTGTCCGGCTGTTCTGAGCCAGATGACGCTACCCAAGGTGTCTCCATTTCTCCATTTGCCAAAGGAAGATGCCAGGGCCTCAGACCAGAGCAGATATCAGGTAGAGTGTCTGGAACGGGGCAGGCTGCAGCGTGCTTCAGTTTGCTTCTGCCTCACCACCTGCCTCCTGCCCCCTCCTAGATCTTCCTGTTGCTCTGTGACCAAACAGCCCCAAGTTGTTGTTTTCAGATCGCATTGGGTTTCTCTGTCAGACAAGATGTTGGAAGCGATAAGGGGGGCCCGGGGGAGCCACAGACTCTTTTTAAAGTGTTTGGACGGGGAAGTGTGTTTGCATCTGGTTTTCTGGCATTTGTTTAGAGTACCTCTGTCCTGATTCCACTGTGGAAGGTAAATGCAAAGGCACTCAGGGGAGGGAAAGAGGTGATCTTGGAAACAGAAGCCATGGCTGGTGTGGAAAAATAAACAGTAGCTCAGGGGACCTTCTAGTGTGGGGAGGACAATATAGCTGGCCTCAATGGCCTGGGGAGGGGGCTACCCTGAAGAAGAGGCAACTGATCTGCCTTTTGGTCCCAGAAGGTTGAAATTAGGGGAACTAGTGGGTGAGTTTCACTGGATGCCAGATTCCAGTTCGGTTCACACTGCTGTCCACAGATGGGAGGGGAATGGACTCCTGAGATAGTGAGTTTCCCCTCATGAGAGGGTCTCAAACAGGTTGCACGGCCGCTTCACTGGGCTGTTGGAGAGCTGGTCTGAACCTGAGGGCTTGGACCAGGTAAGCGTGTAAGATCATTTCATAGCTAGAGGACCTGTCACTCCTCAGTTCCAAGAGTCCCACCGACACCAACACCCACCCGCCTCTGTTCGGCAGTGCTACTGGTGCTGGGCCTGAGGGACGGCACACTGACCTGTGCTTGTGGGAGCCAGGACTGTGAATGACTGATGTCATTCACAGAATGGGAGTAAGCTGTTGGGTTTGCGTGCAGAAGCGGAGCTGGGTTTTAGATCTCCTGAAGTCATCTGTGCCACTCATGTCTCACTTCTGTAAACCAGAATCAGAGAGTCGGAATGCTTATCTGAGGACCAGCAGGGGGAAGATGGATGCAGGAGGATTCAAGTACCATTTTCATGTCAGCAAGAACTTTCGCCTTGTGGTGGGGAAATGTCCCCTCAACAGGGGAGTGTTACTCATTTCGGGCCTTTCAAGAGGGGCTAGAATGTAAGAGACGCTGGCAGGGAAAGTTTAGGGTGGGAGAGTTCCCTGAGGATTGTTTAGCCAATTCTGTTTAAGAAGTAGTGGTCATGGTGGGACGCATCAGTAATCCCAGCACACTGGACGGTTGAGGCAGGAGGATCACAAGTTTGAGTTCCGCCTGGGCAATTTACTGACTGAGGGAGACCCTAGATTAAAATAAAGTATTACTTATAGAAGAGCTGAGGCTGTAACTTGGTGCAAAGGCATTGGACGCATCCCCGTGTCACCAAGGGAAAAGCAGTGAAGACAAGGCCAAGTTGCACAGCCAACATAACTATAAAACCCAGGGAGCGGAGAAAAGTGCCATTTCCCCATTCTACAGATGAGGAAAACAGAGGCCTCCAGAATGAGAGTGACCCGCTGAGTTTGCGTGTAGAAACAGAACTGGGTTTTAGATCTCATGAAGGTCTGGGTCAGAGGAGCTGACATTCTGGGCTCTCACACAGCACTGGGCACTGTGTGTGTGTGTGTGTGTGTGTGTGTGTCTGTGTGTGTGTCTGTGTGTCTGTATGTGTGTTAGATTTAGTATCTGAGGCCAAGAAAGTAGATTGCTATCATAGCCCCTGCACTTGTGTGGGGCCATCAAAGACACGGATTGTGGTACTAATGAGCAGAGAAGACCATATGAATGAATGACTGATATGACCTGACCTGTTCCTCAGCTGTATTATTTAGCAAAATCAGTAACTTGCTTTTGGCTCTTAATAATGATGTGCTTCAGATGATTGAGTCTCCAGGAGGAGGATTTCCGGGTCAGAGGGCATGCACACTTTAATGGCTGATGATCTGTGAAAGACTAAATACTACAGTGACATCATGGTACCAAAAAACAGAAATCCTGACAGACTACAGGCAGGGCACCAGTGAGGGTAGTGTACTTACCTGCTGGGGCCTGAAGGTGCCCTGCCAGAATCTAAACAGAGGCATCTGCAGCCTGTCCCATCTGAGGTGTAGTCCCCTTCCCTGTCCACCTCCTTTGTGTCTATGCTCCCAATTTCTTCTGGCTGATCCTGGCTGTCTTCTGGTAGAGATGAGTATATCTTGTAATTTTTGTTCGTAAGTTTGGCTCATAACCACATTTTGAAAAAGTGAGTAGAATGTACCCCACCTTTTCTAACTCTAAGAAGTGTTTCTTTTCACAACAAACTAGCAGATGCAGGTTAATGGCAGCTGTCCTGTCCTGTGCAGCAGCCGTGTGGCCAGGGTTACAGTCCAGTCATAATGTCCCAAAGCCAACTGAAAGCAAGCCAGCTACAACAATATAGTAAATGAAATTTCATTTTGAAAAAGGGTATGCAACTTCAGTTATGCCTGGCATCTTCGGTTAGGATGAATCTATTCTAGAAATTTGCTGTACAAAGTTGTGATGAGATAAAACAATGGTATATTGTATGTTTAACAATCCTAAGAGAACAGTTCTGATGTTAGAAGTTCTTACCACAAGTAAATAAACATAAAAAAAACCCAGCAATTTCACTGGGATATAGTTTAGGGTGACCACACAAGATTTTGGCAACTAATCACACCTCTCATAAGCATTTTGTGTCTGAGGACTCTGGAGCCCAGCAGGGCGTGTTGTGTGGTCCTCTTACCCTGTGACTGAGTCCTGCCACCTTGCTTTCAGCTGTTTGCTCCCTACAGGAGCAGAGGAATCACTACCTTCTAACACAGCCTGAGGTGTGTTGTTGAATATATGGTGAAAAGTGCTTCCTTTCATCCAAAGGAAAGCTCTTTCCCTGCCACTTTTATATGTCACTTCTTATTTAATCTTTTTAGACATACTTGGCATTAATTAAATCCCCTTCCCATGGCATAATTTTAGCCCTATAAAAACAAAAAAAATTCGAAGTCTGAACACAGGTGGGACAGGTACATCCAAGGCCCCTGGTTTCACATACCCCGGTGGCTTAGCTGTGCTGTGTCCCATTGTGAGAGACACACAGGGACATAGGGACAGGAAGGCCCATGGCTGATATCTGGCAGAACTGGGATTTAGACTCATAATTTAACCGAAGGTCTAGCTCTTAACATTCCAAACTACATGCAGTGTAAATGTATATAATTCATGTAAATGAAGATGTGGTAAATGTGTATAATTCATACACAGTAAACATATAATTCAGATCAAAAGCCGAGTGTGGTAGTTGGATATTTTCTTTTCCTTTTCAAAAACTATTCCTTGTTCAAGAGTTTGAAACTCTGAAAGTAGAGAAAGCATCTTGTTACAAATGTAGTAATAGCAGCCCTCCTGTAATATCAGGCTTCCCTCAGTGTAAGCAGGAGGAGCACTCTAGTAAATAGCCTTTCACAGTCTCATTTGTTTCCAAATATACACATCAATCCAAATCCACTATTTGAAGACTTTGGGGATAATCACAGACAAGAAGTAAAAGCATATTTACCTGGCTTTTAGGAGATACCCATAAGCCAATGACCAGTGAAATGCTGTATATAGTCATTTTGGTCTCATGCTGGCTATGAGCCCATTGGGTGGTGGTGCTGTGCTGCCTTCTACCTTAAGCAACACAAAGACAGAAGAAGGCCTGTGGAGAAACATCTGAGTATCTTAACAGAGACAGGTCCTGGCTTCGCACCCCTCTCCCGACACATACACCTGCCAAGGCTTCTGTCATCAGCTGCTCTGATCACCTGTCAAAGTGTCTGTCTGTGCTAGGCCATGAGCTCCTTAGGTTGGTGATTTCTGCATTTCTTAGCTCTGAGCCACCAGTGTTTGCACAATTATGGGCATGTCAGAGACTCAGCACATCTTTGTGGGATGAAGCAATTTAAACATGGTGATAATAAAGTGCTTCTCGAGGAGTTGAAACCACTGCATAACTCATGTCATGTGATAGGTTTCACATTAATATTAATAGAGCTATAGCTTAATTTAAATCTCAGTTAAACAAGTGAATGAAATGTTGAAACTGGATGCCACACTGACAGTTTTCATCTCCTGAATGATACCTCACATACCAGCCCCAGGGAGGGATGCTCACTGTCCTTCCCTTCTTCCCAGCCTAGGTCCAGGCTGGTGAACTGCTTACCAGGCACCCTAGCATCCCGGCCTGTGGCCGTGGTGGGGAGCTCACTGAGCCTAGGGTGCCTGTTCACAGACTGGGCTCTGGTGTGGCCATAAGGCCAGTCTGGAGCTGAGTTTGGCTCTGTTCTTCGCTAGCTGATCATTTCCAGAACCTTTTTAGAGCTTCTCTGACCGGAAGCCCAGGAAAAGAGTTTGGAGAACAAGATGAACATGATTCTCAGCCTCTGGACTTCTGGCCAACGAACAAATACGACACTATTAGTCCTGTAGGTGGGTTTGTAGCAAAGCATAGGCTCCATTCAGGAATGGGCCAGAACATTCCATTTAGTGGCTGAAAGGGACCCTGGCTTCCTGTGCAGGGCATATCTGTGAGTCAAGTGCCTGGGAAGAAATCTCACCCTGCAGCCTCATCCTCTATCTTCCTGGTATGGGCCTGGTCTCTGTGCTTGTCCCTGTGGAACAACAGGGTCCCAATGGGGGCTGACGTGATTTCTTAGAAGAAAAGAATCCCCACCCCATGGCGAAGTGGAGAACAGCTGACTCCTTCTGCGTGCTTTTTCTGTTCTCAGGGTGTAAGAGTCTTGAAATTATTTAAAAACATATTTTAGGAAGAAAATGAAAGAATTTTCTGGTAGAAAGTTAAATATTCAGCTCTGACTTCACCTTCTTGATTTATTTCTGTTACTCTGAGTTATGGAACAGCAGCTCTGTGCCAACTCATTTTCCAGGTAAGACCAAGGAAAGGAGACCAGAGGTGTCATCCACAAGTCTAAGTAATTCAGTGGTGAACACAGAACAATAACTTTTAATACTGCCTATAAGGTGCTGACCACGGGGTTTGTGGGAGCCTGAGGAAGAGACCAGCATCCACCATACCTAGGAAATCAGGGAGGCTCACGGAGGAAGAGACGAATAGGCTGAGTTTTAAAGGCTGAACAGGAATCTTCCTGGCAAGGAGAAGGCATTGTCTCTGAGATAACAGTATAAACAATGTCAAAGAGCTAAGAAAAGAAAGTGCCGATGGTAGCAGAAGAATGAGGGAGCCTTGAGGCTGGAGAATCAGGTTCATGATGTAGGTTGTGAGGCCACGAACCTGAGAAAGGAGGTAGCGACCGGACTGAGAAAGGTTTGGCTTTTGCCAGAGAATCACTTGAACAGATGTGTCTTGTCTGATGATATTTATGCTCATGGTGAACAACGCCCTTCGGGAACGTAGAGTACAGTTGTCAGGGGCTGTATAATCTGGTAGAGGTTAGTGCCTCGTCCTCTGAAAGCAAGCTGTCCTCAGAGGTGTGTGGAAAGAGGCCCCAGGGGCATATCAGGGAGCTTGGGCTTGAGATTGTAGGGTTGCCTAAGCAAGGGGCTCCAAATAGCTTGTCCACCTGTGGTTGCCCGGTGTGAGGCAGAGCTGTGCCCTGGGAGTTCACCATGTGTCTGAGCTCAGCTACTGGCCTTTTCTTCAGCAATCTTATGTAGAAACACCGCCCTGCTCCATCATGCTAGGATTCTAAGATATATGCAGCATCATACAAAGCAGTGAGATTCTGGTCATTGAGGACATCCAAATTAAGATGAATTTAAAAGAGGGCTACAGAAGACATTCCAGCTTGGGCTGATGCAGAGTACTATGCTATAGCCTATGCCGTCTGATAGAGGTTCTCACAGCAGAATTATACTGTGCTGCAGAGGCCTGTGAGAGTGAAATCAGTACTGAAAAGGATTCTCTGGTAAGGACAGTCGCCTTTGTTCAAGTGCCTAGGTTAATCATCTGCCTGTTCGCTCTCTAATTTTATGTTTGCATTGCCTGGCCAGGCTCTGCAGTAGGGAATCTCATCCCTCCAAGGAACAGCTAATGAGCTCAGGCAATAATTCGTCTAACAGCTGAGGCAACTGAAACTTGTAGAGACCAGTGAAGAATGATCCAAACCAAGATGACTGTAGCCATATAGACCCATGCACCCGTGTCTCATACAAGAGACACTGCCTGGACCTTCTCATTATTCTCCCCTAGGAAGAAGAGGTGTCCTGCTGCAACAGCACCTCCAAAACAGGGCAGATGCTGGGGCACTATTTATGTACATTGCTTCACTAGAACAGATGCTCTTAAAATACATTAAATAAAAATATCCTTCTTGTCCTCAAGACCCTGTAATTGGAGCTGTCCTGAGATGATAGGAACTGAGACAGTGTGCTGAGGGCGGAGGACTGGGGAGGATTCCACAGTGAAATTATGGAAGGGGTAAGAATGGGACTTTGGCAGCTCCATGACATTTGCAAAAGCTGATAGCTATGTGCCAGTCCCATCTACTTGTACTTAGGGAGGCCCAGCCTCCAGCCTGTGCTCTACTGTATGGGCCAGGAAAGAGCACAGTGAGCGCACCTGGGCTAGCTGTGGAAGACGGCCTTGCGAGAGGAAGGTGAGCAGGGACTCTGGGGCAGCTTACCTAAGTGGGGTTTGCAAAATTGAAAGGAGAAGGAAGAGACAAGGTGGGGAGCTGAGAAGTTGCAGAGGGCAAAGAGTGCTGAACCCCCAGGAGGAGCGGCACTGCTTCCTTGTTATGTACAGCAGATGTCTGTTTCGCAGACTCCCAGAAAAGCAACCCAAGCTCCAACTGGCCTTTTGAAAAAATGGGGCCAGGGAGATGTTTGTCTCACAAGACCTGGAAGCCTTACGTACCTCTGACTCTGGGCAAGGTGCCTAAGCAATCATCGTCGTCTTGTTCTCCTCAGTGACTTATTCCCTTGATAGGTGGCCAATGGCCATGAGCATCTCTCCAAACTTGGCAGCTCATCAGACATGCAACACTGTACTGAAAGTGCTACCAGAATCAGTGTGCATGTTGCTTGTCAAATTCCAACACTAGAGGAAATATGGAGTCCAGATTGACCCAATTTGTTCCCATGAGAACCTCAGCCAGGAAATGGTGCATTTTCACGGGGACCAGGTCAGTGGACAGCACCAGAAAATTTCCACCAGAAGCAAAGGATGAATTCTGGTGCCCAAGGGAAGGAGACCCAGAGGCCAAAGGTGATCTTGGGACAAGGCAGGAAACAGTCATAGGTGTGCGGGAACTAAGATGACTGCATAGTGCTGAGGCTTGCATGGTACACAGAGGTCATGGCGTCAGTTCTTTTCTCCCCACTCAATTTAATGCCTGTGTGTTAGAAACAACAGCCTTCAACTCAGTGAAACATGTGATTCAACATTGAGTATTTTGGTGACTTACTAATAGCACCACTCAATACACTCTGTTTAGGCCTCCATAATGACCTCTTCTCCACATTTAGCTTCATTCCTTTCAAAGGGTGCTGGTCATCACTGGCATTGGGTGGCCTAGAGTGAGAATCCACTTATTAACTGCATGATCTTGAGCAATGTCCTGGCTGTAGTCTTCCCATTTGTGGGAAAGCCAGTGACCCTGGGCATATTAGGTTGTTGTGGGGAATCCACGTGACTGAGAAGATCATCATACTGGTCCAGGACTTCTGTGTGGTTGTAGCTCAGTGAATCTTCCTGAATTCAGGGTAAAGAGTTCTCACTGTGAATGCCACCTACCTTGAGTGGGTTAGTGGTGGGGGGAATATGATTTTTATTCATCTATCAAGCTTGTCAGTGTGATCTGGGGGGATGAGTAGCAGTCATGCTAATAGAACCACCTTGAGTCACCTGCAGCTAAGCAGCATGTAAGAGTGAAGCAGATGTATGTTTTCCTGATGGCTGCTTTCAACCATGTGGGTCAGAACACTGTTTCCTGAATGTTCACCAATTTTTACCACATCCCAGACTTTCTGTTCACTTCCAGTTACAGCAAAGACTGTCTACTCAGATCCAGTATAAATATTTAATCCTGTATTCTGTGTAAAGCTCTCTGCCTTCACATCATAGCCAATGCTAGACCATTGTCCTTGTGAGCCATGGATGGGTAAGGGTGGATAGGTCTTGCCTCTTTGTTCCTTTCTCTTTGATGTTTGGAGTGAATATGGAAGAAGGACTGAGGGGCATAGGCCTTTAACTTTTGAGACTGAACTCATTGTCCTCCTGCAGCTGACTGCCGCCATCTTTCATTCTGTTTCAGGCAGCCAAGGGTGGCTTCCTCCTGGCACTTTATCATCTTGCAGCCCTTTCCCTAAGGAGCTTTTCTGGTGGGAACTTTCCTTGCGTCTTCTGTGTCTTTGCTAGAAGCACCCTTCAGTCTTTCTACAGCACAAGTCTCCTTGTTATGCAGACAGTAGCCTTGGTTGGGTAGTCATCTGGTCACTGGAGCCTACTTGTCTTCTGAAGGCTCAACTTGACTCACCGGGACTCACGTACCTTGTCTTGTTGAATCATGCATGTGCTTAAAACCAGCACCATGTGGATGATGCTATGGTCTGCCACCAACTGGAGCAGTAGCCAGGTTTCTTTCTCTCTTAGCTATAGGGGTCCAGTGCTTGAATTGCTGAGCACTATGAATGCAATCATAAGCAACAAATTCTCTAGACCATTGCCATTCTAGAGTGTGGTGCCCTGGGACTCTCTTCTCAAAGCAAAGTCTTTCATCTTTGTAATTTTGAGGTTGCAAAGGATGCAAAGTACCGCTAATTCTTATTATGTCCTCAGGCTACTTTTTCTATTGTCCTCTTTCTCTGTGGGAGCCAAGTTCTCTGCTTCCTCTTTGCAGTCTGCAGCTTTACTGGAGCTTCCTTTCTGATCAAAGTCAAAACATTTATTTCATTCTGTTGGTCTCTTTGCTCTCTATTCTCAACATAGATCTCACTAAAAGCCACAAACAGTAGTCAAACTATTGCCTTAACGTTAGACTGCCTTGAAATTTTGTCCACTTGATTAGTCTACTGACCCTAATCTCATTCTCAGGCAAAGTCTCTGGACAAGAGCATAATGCAGCCAAATTTTCTGTCAAAGCATAGCATTCTTGTTCTGGAATCCAACAGTCAATTCAGTCCTTTTTCCTAACACATCCTGAGCCTGAGCTTTACCAAATGCGTTACTATCAGCATTCTGGTCTCATGAGCTCTAACCAGACTCTCCTATCAACTTTAGCTTATGGCATTATAGGGATGGTTCTTTAGCTGGCATATCCAAACTTTTTATAGCCTTTCCAAGAACCAATTCTAAAGGCCCTGAAACACATGGTCAGCTACAGTTACAGCAGTGACCCCACTCCTGGTAACAAAATCTCCCATAGTTACTTTTCTCATTTATGAGACAAAAAACCTAACACCCGATTTTAAATGAGGAAAGGTTTATTTCAGCTCACAGTTTGTAGAGTGTTCAGTCAGCTAGTTCCCAGGTAGGGTAGCATGACAGAGAGCAACATAGAGGCTGTGCCCTGATACCTTCTCTTTCAGGAATGCTTACTTGAGTTAGATGCTTGTGCTTGAGTTAGATGCTTATTCTCCAAGCTTCCAGGTCTCTGCCTACCCCTTTGTTAAAGTGCTGTGCATGTGGACATATAAACATCTCTTTGCTTACCTATCTCGATAACTGAGCTACATGGTCTTTGAACACTGAATAGTGTAAAGTGCTTAATGTACATTTAGAGCATGACTGGATTAGAAACTAAAACAATGAAGTACCTGGCATCTTGCATGGGCAACATCAACTGAGGTCTTTGTGTAGCTCAGGAGCCTTATCTCTCACTCGTAGCCAAATTGGACAAAGATGACAGCATTTTACTGTATTAAAGTTACCATATCCACATCCTTGAAATAAAGGGTATCATTCCAATATTGTAGGGGAGGAGCTAAAGTTTTGAAAGTAATAAAAATGGCAAGTGCTGAGCATTCTTCATGACCATGTATATTCTAAGCTTCCTACTCATTTGATTAAACTCAGTAAGCCTTTGAGGTAAATATCTTATTCCCACTTTGTGTATGAGACTGTTGTGGTTCATAAAAGCTAAAGACTTTCCCTTTTTTGCACAGCTGGTATATGGCAGCTGGGAATTAGAATCCAGGGATCCAAAAAGCTTCATCACTATGCTTACTGCTCCAAGATAAGTCAAACAGTGACAGTAGCAGTATCCAGCCTGATGTGGATAAAGTCTTCAGTTTGTATTTGTTGAACACAGAGGACACACTCCAAGTCACATGAAGTGGAGTTTCAAGTCTTCAGTGCAGGATTCCCAGTGAGCAGAGCTGGCTCTCAGGCAGCCCTGTTGGTACAAGAGTCACCTCACCCTTTCTTGCCCTTTGTGCTCTGTATGTATGGTTTGTATCATAGACAGCTCAGCAGGGCCTTGCCACAAACATGGAGGTGGGCCTGTGATAGAAAGAAAGACCAAGCTCAGTGTCCTGGGCCTGGCCACACCACACAGATTACTGCCAAGAGCACATCCCATTACCCAGCAACAAGCACCCAGCCCCCACCCTCCACTGACAGAGCCCCAAGGCAGGCAGAGCAGAGATTCTACCCAGGATGCCCTACCAGTGCACCCAGTCTCATTTTCTCTCTCTAAATTGCTTTCTGCTCAGCATTGGTCTTCCTCCTCCCCTGAGTCCCTGAATAAGGAATGCTGGTTACTATGGCAATGGGCTGGCTAGTGGAAGGAACTCAGTTCAGTAAATTAATTGCTGGACTTTTTGGGAACTAACAGCAGTTCTCTGCCTCCCAGAGACAGGGGTGTGGCCTATGTCATGCCAGCTTGGCAGCTAACTACTGGAAATAGCTCAGGGCTGGGTGAGAAGAGATGGCTTAGTGGTGTCCCAGCCTGTGACCTGAGGTGGGCTGGGCAGCATGGAGGAGATTCAGTGTCAAAAATTTCATGTTTCCTAAGCATCTGCTCAGGGACGACATCGTTGCTGCATGCTTTGCAAGAATTATTTCCTGTAACTCACACTCAGAAGCCCCTAGGTCCCCATAAATCAGAGATTGTCCCCTTCTATAAGTGACCACCAGAACTACAGTCACCAAGGAGCACAGCCAGGATCCGACAACAGGCTGCCTCTCTCAGTGGATGTTTTGCTAATGAGCACCACATTTACTCCTGGGTGGATGGCTATTCTCGTCTCTGAATCTCTTCAGGATGATAGAAGCAGAGCAAACACTTCCTGACTCATTCTTTAAGGGCAGCAATCACCGTGCTAGCACCCAAAACAGACAGAAACCTCGCAAGCAAAGAGAACTTCAGACCAATATCTCTCATGAACACAGAAGTAAAATTCTTCAGGAAAATACTAGCAAATCAAATCCGACAATGTGTAAAGACAATTCAGCACCACAGCCAGGTAGGATGTACCCTAGGGGTGCTAGTTTGGGTGAGCATGCCAGAATTAGTTTCTTGAAGATTACATGGTCAGGATGAGAAGACTGTTCTTCCCTCTGTGGGCCTTGATTAGAAGGAAGGCTCTCTGCCAGGTCCTGGGCTTCACTTTTTAAAACCTTTGTGCTCTCTTCTGGGAACAGGGTGGGAGCACTGCTGTGTTGGTGATTAGCATCTTTGCTTATTTTTCTACTACTTCTGCACTTCAGACTGAAGTACCAGTTCTAATAGATCCTGCCATCCAGAGAAGTCAGGTTGTTGATGTGGGCCTGGGTGCCACGCAAGATTAAGTCCTGGCTTCTTGATGTTTAGCCATGGGAAGACTATTGAAATCCTTTCCCTCAGTTCCTTACTCAGTAAAATGTGGCTAATAATGCCTATCATTCAATTTAGATGGGTTTTGATGTCTCAAGTATTTGGAATGGATCCTGGCACTTAGTAATGGCTCCTCGCACAAGATACGTGTTATTGGCTAGTGCTGGCCAGAGTATGGGCTTTAGTGCTACTGAGACATGATGCTAAGTCCAGCTCAGTCATTACTCATGGTATGCTATGAATTTAGGGAAGTTGTCTATACTCACAGGTCTCCTGATCATCATGGGCAGAGCAGGCTGATAACACTGACTTGTAGGATTTCTGTGATCTTAGGGTGTGTGCAAGAGAAGTCCCTCACAGGACACATAGAAGCCATGTATCTTTTCCTAGACCTTGCCCTTGAGAACCTGCAATCCAGAGTGCAGCTCTGTCTCGAAAGACATTCATTGATCTTGAGTTAGACAGATAGTTTAACCTATGCTGGGGCTTTGTTCAGCATAGATTTGCTCTGTAGGAGCCGGCCATCAGGAAGTAGTGAGTTCTGAGACGGATATGGGAGACCCACTGCATGGGATTACTGTGAATATAGAAATGCTGAATGTCTACACCATGGACATACTAACTTTTTGCTTGCCTGGACATTCTTGAGTGAAGAGGAATTCCCTTAGGCTACATGTAGACTATTTAACATAATTATGTGTAACAAAACTTCCTTTATTTAAAAGTATTGTTATTATAACGTTAAAGTAAAATAGCAATAAGCTCGTTTCATAATTAAATAGGACTTCCATTTCTACTTAATAACAATCAAATGCCCATCTTTATAGGCACTCACAGGTGTGGGCAGTTAAAATCCTGTTATTGGTAATGGCTGTTTTACCAGCTAAATCCCGTAAGTGCATGCAATGTCTGACACACATGGGTTTCCATTCCACTGACTGTGCGTGGGGCTCACAATAGGAGGAGTTAGAGCCTTCCCTACAAAGCCTTCTTCTTTGTCACCTATGCAGTCCATACTCCAGCACTGCCTGACACTTAATCATGAAAAGTATCCCTAAAAGCACACAATGATGTGGAAGGTTTACAATCTTGTAAGGTTGCATTAGTAGCTGTCTAAGACTGCACACGGCTTCCAGGCTGTGGGTTGCACATACTTGGTCTATACCAGAGAGACTCTACCATGGCCAGGCTTTGCCCCAGTGGGACTTCCTGGGACTGTGGGTCCCAGGCAGGTGGGAAAGAGTCAGTTCAAGGCTTTAATCCAGCTCTGGTTCATGGAAGTGATGGGACCTCAGGAACGAGTGAGGCCTTGAACTAAAGACATTGTGCGCAATTTTAGTATTTAGTTCATATAATAATCTCCTGTGAGATGGCTCTGTTATTACCTCCAATTTTGTTTGTGTGTTGGAGATTGAACCCAGGGTCTTCACACTGAGCCACAACCCCGGCACATCTTATTTTTTTCTTTTGAGACAGGATCTCACTTTGTTGTTCAGTTGTCCAAGTGGGGCTCTGATTCTCACAGTTCCTGTCTCAGCTTCCCAGAGTGCTGGGATCACAGGTGTACACTGCCATGCCTGTCTCCTTTATTGCCACCTTATAGGTGAGGACAGGGAGGCGTGGAGTGATTGAGTCTCTGTGATCTGAGAGTCAGGGGCTACTAGGTATTCGTACCTCCAGGCCTTCAGGTTGAGAGTCCCTACTCCTGGCCCCAGGGAGCTCTACTCCCCTGTACACAGGACCATGGATGCTGTAGCGCCCCAGGTGGTGGTGATGGATGGTAGAAACTTGTAGCTCTTCCAGGAAAGAATCCTTTTTGTTGCCTTCCCAGCTTCTAGAAGCCACTGCAGGCCTTGGCTCATCTTTAGTCAGGGATGGCCAGTCAGGTCTATCCCAAACCACTGAGTTACTGTGCTCCTTTCCCTAGAAAGACCCTTTCAGTGACACTGGGCCTGTGCAGAAAATCCAGGTTATTTATACATATTGTACTATCACTTGATTATTAACCTTTTCTTCATCTGTAACTATATGCTGTGTAACATGACCATATTTAGACAGATTAGGATATGAACCTATACTTATTTTTATTTTAGTTTTATAGTAAGTACATACATACAAAACGTGACCAAAATACTGTGACTGTTTAAATCTTTGAAAATTTTTTACAGTAAAAGACACATGGCCATTAACCCTCCTCAAAATATTCCTCCTACCTTTGAGCCCATTTATCCCTTTATTCTTCCTACTTTATGAAGAAGTTCTGAGAGTCTTCTTTCATGAGGGTTTTTTTTTTAATGTGTGTGTGTGTGTGTGTGTGTGTGTCTGTCTGTCTGTCTGTCTGTCTGTCTGTCTCTTTATGTACTGAATCAATTTAAAGTCGCTATGATAATTTCTGTCAAATAAAAACATTCTAGTGTGTCCTTATCCACTTTATTTACCAGATCTGGTATTGTGCAACTTCTGCCTTCTCCCCAAAGTCAAAATCACCAGTGAAAGGTAAATGTTTTGAATCTATTCAGGACACTGAGGCAGCCATGACAGTGCAGTGGAAGAGGGTTTCCAGAAGCTTTAGAAGACAAGAATGATGGGATGGATGTGTCGGAAGATAAGGGGAGTATTTTTGAGGGGGATTAGTGGCAATTTATCTTTTACTGTAATAAAATTTTTAAATTTAAATATCTACTGTTCTTTTTTAGAACATCACACACATAAATTTCCATTTTAACATTTTAAGTGTATAACTTGGTGGCATTAATTACATCCACCTGTTCTGCAACCATGACCATGAGCAATGTCTATTCCTAGAATGTTTTCATCACCAGACAGAAAGTGGGCCAGTCTATTCAGCAATTGCATGAGCTATCTTCCCATTTATAAAGGTCTTTAATTTCTTTCAGCATTATTTTGTAGTGTACCAGTGCACCAACCTTACACCTCCTGGGTGACATTTATTCCTAAATATTTTATTCTTCTTGATGCCATCATAAGTAAAATTTTTTAAAAATTATTTTCAGATCGTTTATTGCTGGTGTATAGAAATGAAGTCAATTTTTCAGTCCTGGTTTTGTATCTTGTAGCTTTGATGAATTTGTTTATGAGTTCTAACAGTTTTTTTTGTGGGTTCTTTAGGGTTGTGTGCATATAGGATATGTCACATTGAGATAGAGAGCATTTTACTTCTTTTTAGATTGGTTGCCTATGGCTTTTTTTCTTGCCTAATTCTCTGGCAAAGTACAATGTTGAATGGAGTGGTGAGGGCAGACATCCTTGCCTTCTTGACCTTAGAGAAAAAGCTTTTTGTCTTTTCTACTGAGTGTGATGTCAGCTATTGACTTTCACATCCGCCCTTTGTAATGCCAAGGAAGTTCCCTTATATTCTTAGTTTATGAAATTCTTTTAAAAATCCTGACAAGGTGCTAGTTCTTGTCAAATGCTTGTTACATATCAGTTAGGATCATCATGGTTTGGTTTTTATTTTCCTTATTCTGTGTATGTGGTACAGTCATCAATTGATGTTTGTGGGCTGAGGTGCCCTTGAATTCCTGAGATAAGTCCTGATATGTTGTTCAATTTGTCTTTCTTGTCTTTTGCTAGGTAGTTTGGCATATATATCCAGAAGGGATACTTATCTGTAGTTTTCTTTCTTTTTATGTATTGGTGAAAATATACAGCTAAAATTCCTCCAAAAAATTTGAGAATACAGCATGAATGATGCCCAGTCTGTGCAATTAAAGAAGCTGTCAGATATGCTGATAAGCAAGGACAGATGCTACTGTGTTATCTCCCTTGTCCGAACCATTCTTATTTCTCAAAAAGTGTTGGATCATAAGTTGCTTTTAATGCTTTAATTTGTTCTATCCATCAATATCATAGAAAAGGTATAGTTTCTGCCCCAAAGATGCTTAAGTTCAAACCTCAGTTCCTTCTCTAACCAAATGGGATACCTGGAGAAAGACAGGTCTTCTCTCTGTCTCAGTTTCTCCTTTCCCCAATTGGAAATGAGTATGCCTTTCTTAAAGAGTCAAAGAAGATGGTGCAGTGATCAGAAAGTTCCGGGTGTACTGTTGTTAGTCTTTTAACTTTACAGCTGTCTGATGATGTCTGTGTTTATCTACCGAGTGACTTCCTGTTACAATGAGATGATATCACATAAAAACATCAGATGCTGGCCATTCATTCATAAATCTAATATTTCCTGAGGTGCTACTGAGTGTTAGGACCTTTCCTACGTGCTGGGCAACTGGAATGAACAAAACAGACAAGTTCTGCATTCACACAGCATTGCAGGATGAGAGGGCTGTGTACCCAGCTCTTCTGGGCTCAGATTCTGTGTCCCTTCTCCTCCTGGGCCCTCTGATGCTTGAATCTGCAGCTGTCACTGTTCTTTTTTAAAAACTTATTTTAAAAATAAAAGAAGGAAAACATATTAACAGGCAGATATCCATTTACAAAATAGCATAAGAACACTACAAGCAATACAGAGTTACAGACAAAGTAGAAGGAAATTAACAATGGTTGTTGTATTACGTATTGATATCTTCAAAATGGTTTCTCTCCTGAGTTCGATCCCTGGTACCGGAAAAAAAAAAAAATGGTTTCTCAGGAGAACAAATATAGACACGCAAGACTGATCAAATAATTAATCATTAACTGTTCCTTTCAGTAAAGTGATAGGAGTCAGTAGTTTAACTACGTTAGCTATCCTGTATATACATATATACATAATTTCCCTTTATACATGCATAATTTCCCTTTCTGTCCTTTCCTTTTTCACTGTTCTTACACATTCCATTTTGAGGCAGTTTTTCCCCTTCCTGTGGCTGCCTCCTGCTCTTCTTCTCTCGTGTGTTCTCATGCAAGTCCTTATACTCCATGCTCTTGTGAGGAGGTGACCTTCAGTGTCTTGTTGTGAGGAGTAAATGGAGATCAGATTAGAGAATTCACATGCCTGTCCTGAAAGACACCACACACCTGCTTGGCACCTGGCTTTCCTGTGTGCCCTGCTCTGCTTTCCACTGGGGTCTTGTAGTCCTCACTGCCTCTGAAGTTGCTGCCTACCTTTGGTCTGCCTAAATCCTACTCAGCCATCGGAACTGCAAGTGGGAGCAACCTGGGAAGCCCGACCTTCCCTGAAATGATGACATGACATTACCCCTCTGCTTCTTTCCTCTACTGCTCGTGTGATCCTGCCTTGTCTTAGTGTTCATGCTACCCGGATGTAGGAGTCAGTGAGCCGTGTCCAGGGTGGGCTCCTTCATGTGTCTACCTGTCCTTGGCAGCTGGCCTGGGGGAGGCCAACTGGTGAATGTTTGCTAAATGAATATAATGGTGGTGAAAGCTACAAGTTGTTTTCCCTGCCTAGAACCATGGCTTTAATAATGACATAATTTTTGGAAATGGATAGAGGGAAAACTACTTTATCCCACTTACTGGAGAAGGCATGTAATATTCCATACTATTAGTAACAGACACATAGGTAATCTTCACCACTGGTGGAAAAAAATGATCAGGTAGCACATTGCCAAGTCTGCTTTCAAAGTAGAGATGGGAGCCTACATGGACAATTCTATGCCCAGGTCCAGATTCTGAGTTCAGTATTCTCTGTGACAATTGAGTTATCAGCATTCCTCTTCTGTTTCTCTTTCTTTCCCCTCAAATATAAACCTTAATAGAGCACCTGCTCTGGACTGGGGTTTGTGCTGGTCACTGGAGGGTAGGCAGAGAAACCATTTGAACCTATTCTTTGCCCAGAAAGAGGCCCTGGCCTTGAGGGAGACAGAATCCTGGACAGGTGACTACAGCATGCATGTGCACTGTGGCCAGGACCTACCCCAGGTCCTATGGAAACAAATATTTAAAGTTCAAGTAAGGACAGGATTCCATTCCATTGGCCACTCTTTCCCCAGGGAGGCATAGAAGGATCAGAGGAGAGAAAGGGAGGTGGGGACTAGTTTGTCCCTTGACACAGGTCCAGATGTAAGCCTGCATTTCTGAAGAAGACACGAGAGATGTAACACCAGACATGCAAGAAGAGATGAGATTCTGCCTGCAGAATCTGGATGACAGATGAAACCTAAAGGGGCTGTGAGAAGACAAAGGTTGTGTTTAGACTTTGGTATGCATTGGCATAAAATCCAGCAAAAGGTGTTACCTGTTTGGTGAAGTGACTCTCAAAGGCAATATCATATTCGCTAAGTGTAGAGTAGGAGGCATTTGGATGCTTGTGGTTTTGGTTTGCTAGAAAGTGGGGTTCCTTGGCTTGGTTCCCCAGAGATAAAGTGTTGCTTACACAGCAAGGATATCTGGACTCTGTGTAGAGTGGAGCTGATTCTCCAAGAGTAATGCATCTCTAGCTACAGGGCATTTCAGCTGGATCCACCACACTGGGAGTGCAGCCCGGGGAAGGTCACTTTGCGTGGGGATGTCAGTTATTTATCAGCACAATAGAGATGTGCTTGGCCACCCACAAGGAGGTGTAAGGACTGATTGAATTTAGACAGATGCAGCCATTCTGAAGCCAGCTTGGGGAGGGTCATCTCAGGATGGGTCAGCCATCCACACAGCACAGACTGGGAGAATGTGTCCCAACATAATGGCTAGAGAGTGGGTGGCCCTGAGGTCCAGTGGGAAGAGGCAGGGCTCCCAAGGTCCAGGAGACCTGGAACAGCTTAAGTTTTCAAATGTCCTCTCAGCTTGCTCTGTCTGCATTGCTATTTGTGCATGTATGTGATGGTGGTGTGGGGGAAAACCAAAGAGACAGGTTCCCTGTGTTTGTCTTTGGGCCCGGGCCTACTGATGTTTTTGTCACAGCTAATCTAAGGTTTTGGAGGTTTTGTTCTCATTTAGTGGAATATTTTAAATTGCAATAAATTGTCATTGATGAAAACCTGAAAAGTCAGTGTTGTTTATAAAGATCTAAAGAGAGAAATCACATACATCTACACACATCTGCACACACACACACACATTTTCTCTCTCTCTTTCTCTCTCTCTCTCTCTCTTTCTCCCTCCCTCCCCTGTGGGTGTCCTTTGTATGTCCCCTGCTAGCCATGGCCCTGGTGCTGGCATGTGGCTCCGGCTGCAGTGGACTGGCCAGTTCCTGCAATGCATTTTCCTCATCCACTATGGTTGCCCTGCAAATATGTGCATCACACTGGTACTTTATAAAAGAAGACTGAGTAAATAAGTTTGCTCTCAACTTGTTCCTTTGTCCCTGGCTTAATATTTTTCTGTTTATTGAACTCTAAAAGAGTTCACTTATGAGGCAAAGCAGACTAACTTGTCTGCCCTGTTGCTTTTGAGATAACCTCCCTCTCATGGTAAACATTGTGGTCTGGGTCCCTTGAACAATTCTTCACCTTCTCCCTTTGTTCACAGATATTGGCTGGGCATGTGTAGAGGCTCTAATCCATGCCGAGTTGGGCCAGCCTGCCATCAGTCCCCAGGGATCCACTGTTCATCAGGGCAGACAATAAGGCAAATGGGCAAGCAACAGCCTGCTGCTACAAGAAGTCTCTCTCAGAGCTCGCTAGGGGCAGCTGAGGGTAGTGATTTGTCCAGCCACTAAGGGAGGTGCCTGGGAAAGGCTTTCCTGAAGAACAATATTCACGTTGAACACCAGCAGAGACCTGTGGATTTCAGGCAGAGGGAAAATGTCCCATAGCAGCATGGGCTGATACAAGGCTGGCATCTGTGAGAAATGGCTCACACATCTACAGCCACCCAATGCCACTCGCTGGCCCCATAGGGAGAGGTGTGAAGTCAAGGTTTGGGTATGTCCTAGGCACTTTCCTCACTGCTGAAACTCAGCACCTGACACCTTCAACTTAAAGGAGGAGAGGCTGATTTTGGCTCACAGTGCAGAAGTTTCAGTCCTTGTGGTGGTTGACTGGGTCCAGGCAGAAGTGGCATGGCGGAAGGCTCTGATAAAAGAAAGCTTCTCATCTCAAGGCTGTCGGAGAGCAGAGAGAGTCAAGGAAGGAGCTAGAAAGAGAGACACACCCTTCCAGGTCATGCCCCCCATGACCCATCTCTTCTGACCAGGCTGTATCTCCTAAGGAGTTAGCTATAATACCCCATAATCCTGGCACTTTCCAAATGCCCCACTGATTAGTAAATGGGGCTCTGGGGGCACATCTAGATATAATCTGTAACAGGAAGATCGAGCAGCACAGGTCTGGGAGGGCTGTGCAGTAAGGACAAGGCTGGACAGCACAGTAAAGGGCTCCTGCAGGGCCAGTTGTGGGGTCTCCTCTCAGGAGACCAACCCCTCTCTTCCCCACAGCCTCATGTCCTGCCATGATGTGGCATTGGGTGGATGCAGAGATGGTGGGAGAGTGTGTTTGTCACCTTTCTTGTCACTGGAGCAAACTGTCTGACACCTGTAATTTAAGGAGAAGAGGGTTATTTTGGCTTATGGTTTTAGAGGCCCACAGTCTGCTGGCTCCAGTTCAGAAATCTCATGGTGGAAGAGCCTGGCAGAGAAAAGCTGCTTAGTTCATGACACCTTGGAAGCAGAAAAAAAGGGAAGGGGGCAGAGAGAGGAAGAGTCTGGGGAGGGTCGTACTCTCCACAGGCATGCCACGCCCCTAGTGAGCATCTTCCTCCTCTGGGGCCCACCTGCTAACCACATGTTTGCCTCTGCACTCATGACTAGAGGGATACACCAGTAAGATTAGCACCTCCTGAGCCATTCATGTCTCCAGGTATCACCTCTGAATACATGAGACTCTATGGGAACATTATAGATCTAAGTCATAAGAGGGTAGGAATGCTCAGCTTTGCTCGCTAGTTGGCCACATTACTGGCTACATGCAAAGTGAAGAGTAGCCTGGAGACTGGGTATGGAATGGGACTGTCTCCCTGATTTGGGGGCCTTCTGCTCAACAGTGCTTCTCTAAATATGTGTTCTTTGCACAGGAGATGCTTCACTAGACCTTACTGGGGTCTCTTCCTGGCCAAGACATGCTTATTTCCAAGAGCAAGGGAGCCATCGTGGGCCCCCGACGGGGTGCTGCAGCCTGCCTCCTCTGGATACTGCTGCTGTGGAGTAGGGGTGGCAGCTGCCAGGCCCAGCGGGCAGGTGAGCATTGCGGGGTGTGCTCTGGCTGGGGCTGAGCTGGCCACATGTAGGTCTGTGTGCCTGTCAGTGTAGGTGTGGGAGGGGCCACCAGGGAGCTTGTGGCCGACTGCATGTAAGGCTGTCCATCAACTTGTGTGCAATGTGTGTGTGTGTGTGTGTGTGTGTGTGTGTGTGTGTGTGTGTGTATCACCTGCCTTTCTACCCCTGAGTGTGCATCACCTGCCTTTCTACCCCTGAGTGTGTAGGAACCTGCTGCTCAGCAGGAGCATGAGTGTGAGGGAGAATGTGAGAGTGTGTGTGACAGTGTATGAAAAATGTGAGTGTGAGTGTGTGGTGTGTGAGTGTGATAATGTATGTAAGAGTGTGTGAGAGTGTGTGAGAGCATGAGTATATGGCAGTGAGAGGGGTGAGACTGATTGTGTGTGAGATACATAGTATGTCAATGAGAGTATGAGTGTGCGGGAGTGTGTATGTGATTTTAAGGGAGTGTGAAAGTGTGGTTTGTGTGATGATGTGAGACAGTGTCTATATGTTTGACTGTGGGTGCACAAGATATAGAGGGACGGTGAAGGACAGGGCCACTCTGACCCTCTTCTTCCTCAGTCAGTAGTGAGCTCTGAGCCTGACCCTGCACAGCGTTTGGGCTGGGACCTAAGGCACATTACACTGTCATGTGAATGCTTTAGACACATTTTGGGAGAATGAACACATTGGAGTCCAGCCTGAGAGGACACCAGAGGCGCTTGTCTATGGAGTCTGCCAGGGACTGGGGATGCTTGCTGGAGATGGGAAGGCTGGGAGAGGGGGGTCTGCGCTGGAACAGAATGGTTTTTCTGTCCTGTCCAGGGTCCTTGGCATAGGAGAGGTGGCAGTCAGTGCTGAGGCATGAAGGTAGGTGGGAACATGAGCCCCTGTCTACCCAGGACACCCAGCATAGAGATGGCAGGTAGAGGCCTCTGTGTGTGAGGATGCCCTCAGGGTGCAGACAGTACTGGTTCCTTGATCCAAGGCATAAAATGTCATTCCACTCTTGCAGATGAGAACTAAGAGGACTGAGATCCCAGAAGGCAAGGCAGTGAGAACAGAAAGTGATGCATTGAAGCTTGTTCTCTGGGCCTCAGAAATAAAGATCTTAATCCTTATGGATTATTCAATGCGCTGCCGAGCTCTCTAGGGTGGACTAGCAGAACATAACAACTAAGGACAGCCAACTTTCCTTATGGGGAAGAGGGGGCATCTCTGTTCATGGAGTCAACCACAACTGCACAGGTGGCTCATTGGGGGAAAGCTCCCGGACTGGCTCTCTTATGCCATCATCCCAGGGTGTAACAGGGTGACCTGGGGGAGCAGGCACCTGCTAGGAGTGCAGGATGCTCTCCTAGCAGGGCCCAGACCCAAGTTCCCACCTCCCGCCATCACACTTACTTGTCAGGTGCCCACAACCCAGGCTGCCTCCTGCCTCCGGAAAATGTGCCTAGAGCTCTGAGCGCTCTGGGTGAGGGCTCCTGAACAAATGAAACTCCTGCAGCCCTGAAACAAATTTGCTGTAGGATTACACTCCATAGGCCGGGCCCTGTCTGGCCTTCAGCAACTCTTATCTTTGTCCCAGTAACAAAAGGATGACTTTTATGTCAAGGACAAAGTTCCTAGGAATTATCCCTGAGACTTTACATCTGGCAACATACTCCAGAAGCTCTAATCTTGTTAAGGACAGTCCTGCCTGGGCTGGGACCTAACTCAGCTGCTGGCACTGGATTTTGTTGTCACTTAAATTTTTAAAACTGGAAGGAGAGTTCTATGTGGTATATTCAAGAGCAGCATTGACTCAGGTCATGGGTTAGCCGTGTGTGTGTGTGTGTGTGTGTGTGTGTGTGTGTGTGTGTGTGTGTTTGTAAACACATACAGCTGTATTTTTTCTGGGTTTGAACTTATTTTGATTACAAACATAAAAGCTAAAAATACCAAATAATGAAATCCATTCATAGTTTTGCTTGCCAGAGATAAGCACAGCTTCCTCTTATAGGTAGCCTGTGCCACTGTAGACACACATGTGCGCGTGTGCGTGCGCACACACACACACACACACACAGCACAGGTTTTCTTTCCAGAAATTTTGTCCTCCAGTGCATGTTTTGTATATAGCTTTTCACCCCTGACACTACGTGAGAAAACATCTCTGCACTGGCCAGTGCATCCCTTCATAGCCGTCCTCTCACTGCTGTGGCTGCTGAGCATTGCACTGTAGGAATCCATGGCACAGTGATTTTTCTTTGCCCTGTCATACAAATGATGATGTAGGTTGTTTCTGTGATTCTCTTGGTCATGTCACTGTGATATTTCTTATACAAACATCTCATTTCCCCACAAGTTTTCTAACATTCTTGGGATAGGTCACTAAATTTGGAATTGGTAGAGAAAAGGCATTCGCCTTTATGAGGTTTCCAGGGTCTAGAGAATGGTGTAACAAATGCCATAACCACCCTCCCCGCAAATTCTGAGGGTTGAATTCAGGGTTTTGCACTGAGTTATATCTCAGCCCTTTTTATTTTTTTGAGACAGGATCTCACTAAGTCCCTAAGTTACCCACGCCAGCTGGGCTTAAACCTGTGCGCCTTCAGCCTCAGCCTCCCAGAGTTCCACTCATTCATCTGGCAGAGACCTTCCTTTCATTCTCTTAGGGGCAGCTGTCAGTCTTGTGACCGGTGCCAATCTGATATTTTAGAAGCGTGTTCTGCTTTTGCACCGCCTTGTGCTATCTGCACTGTGTGTGCTTTGCTCCCAGAGGCCACTTCCTGGGAGCTGCTGGTGTGGCCACGCCCACTTTCCAGGGCAATGAAGCCTGCGAGTCTGCACAGCACTTTGGAGTTTAGAAAACACTTTCCTCACATGATCTAGGTGTAAAATGGATGAGTAAGCCCTGTACAGGGTTGCTGTGAGGATGAGAAGAATGATGTGGTCCTTTATTTTGTGTATAAAAACCCATTGCACATTTTATATAAGATTTGTAGTCATAAAAATACAAGTACATGGCCATAACACATCATAAAACTTTTGTACATTTATATCTGAAATACACGAGTACTGTATTTTATGACTTCTGATGAGGAAGTCCTGTAAAATATTTAAATATCCTGCAGGAGAGCATGGGCTGAGGTTCACTGCATTCACCCACACAGTGGACTCTACAGCCGTGGAGCAGGATGCTGGTGATGGAAACTTTGCTGGGTTCAGGCATCACTGAGTCTGGCACAGTCCCATTTCTATTAGTGGCTATAAGGTCACCAAATATGCTCAAGGACATACCCCATGATTTCACAGTGCTTATCTCTGTGTTGATAGGCACGTGAGAACTTCAAACAGGTTTTGATCAGTTATGTATTTGAAATGGGCATGCACTGTTTGCATGAACAATAGAACAATAACAAGACAATTATTTTTTAAGCAAAGTAAAACTGAAGAGATGGATGGCCTACAGTGGGTGTGAGGTACTTTAATGCAGCACCTTGCAGCATGAGCCAAAGTCTCCAACCCTGGGGAAGGCTCATGACCTTTGCCACGGAACAGGAAGCTGAGGCTCAGACACTTGCAAAGCCTCACTTTCCTTGTGGTGCTATGCCAATGAGAGGCAGTGGGTTGGGCTTTGAGACAGGCCTTTGTGGCACCAGGCCTTCAGGTTGTGCCCTTTCCATAACCTGTTGGTCTTTAGCCCCCTCTTTCTCTGGCCCCTCCTGCAGGCTGCAAAAGCGTGCACTACGACCTGGTTTTCCTTCTGGACACCTCCTCCAGCGTGGGCAAGCAAAACTTTGAAAAGGTGCGGCAGTGGGTAGCCAACCTGGTGGACACCTTCGAGGTGGGCCCGGACCGCACGAGAGTGGGCGTCGTGCGCTACAGTGATGCTCCCACCACAGCCTTCGAGCTGGGCCACTTCAGCTCCCGCGAGGAGGTGAAGGCAGCAGCAGGGCGCATCCCCTACCACGGCGGCAACACCAACACCGGCGATGCCCTGCGCTACATCACGGGCCGCAGCTTCTCCCCACAGGCGGGTGGTCGGCCGGGCAACCGTGCCTTGAAGCAGGTGGCCATCCTGCTGACTGACGGCCGCAGCCAGGACCTGGTGCTGGACGCTGCGGCGGCCGCTCATGCAGCAGGCATCCGAATCTTTGCGGTGGGCGTGGGAGCCGCGCTGAAGGAGGAGCTGGAGGAGATCGCCTCGGAGCCCAAATCTGCCCATGTCTTCCACGTGTCCGACTTCGATGCCATCGACAAGATCCGTGGCAAGCTGCGGCGCCGGCTTTGCGAGAGTGAGTGACTGGGAAAATCCTAGTGGGGCTTCCTGTCCAGGCCTGCTGCCCAGAGGGAGGAGGGTCCCTGGGCAGGAGCAAGGGAGCCAGCAGATACAGAGGAGATGGCCCCTACCAGGCCAGAATTGATGGCCGGGGACTTAGTGATGCCCACACCCAGCAACCCAGGAGGACCATTTTGTCTTCTGGGGACAGATGTGAGGTGCCTGAGGTCTCACCCAGTGTCATCCTTGTGTCCTAGATGGGCAAGGTGAACAGTTGGGATTAGTGCTTGCGAGGCCCTCGCTGGAGAGTGCCACGTGGTGTCTCCATGGGGATTCCAGCAATAATCAGGTCAGCAAACAGAGGTGGCAGAGGGTTGAGGACCTGATGCCCCCTGAGATAACCTGGGCCTCTAACTTGATTGTTTGGAATCTGTTTGTTATGACTGATGCTGGGGGAAGGCTTTGGCTGTTGGGGTACAAGCAGGCAGAGAGCTGAAGGCTGACCCAGCGGCCTGACCTGTGGTATCCCAGTGGGTCATTTTGACAGGAAGGATGGAGGGGTTTTCTCCGGGTCCAACCTGTCTCCAGTTTCTGCCCCTGCCTGCTTCACTGGGTGATTTTTGTTGTTCCTGGTCTTAATGGTGCTGGGTGACTTCCTCTCTAGCCCCAGTTGTGCTGTACTTAGAGGCTGGGAGTGGAGTTTCAGCCCGTCTTGCAGACTGCTGCAGGGCACTGAGCAAACCCTGGCTGGGAATCCCCATGCTTACTGCATCAGGGCCCCAACAATCTTCGGGTTGGAGATGGTGGAGGGAGGGGCTGGCAGGGACAGAACCGCTTATGGCTCAGCAAGGATGTGTTTGGCCTGCAGCTGAAGCCAAGCAGAAGCAGAAACTCTCAGCTTCTTTACCAGAATATGGCGCATCTCTCTGGGTTGCATATTTAATCTCTGCTTATCTAACAGACACTTACTGGAGCTCTGCTTTTTGTTTGGCCACCTGCTAATTTTTGGAGCTACTGAAAATAAGTGAGTCTCTGTCCTTATGGTTCTCTAGTCTAGAAGTACAACAAAGTCCCAGTAAAAGAATGTGATTCTAGAGGTTCATACTGAATGAAGGATCAGGCAACTACATGAGGCTGGTCTTCATTTGGCTGTGCAGGGCGGTGGCCATGCTGAGAAGGAGGGTCTGGGAGGAGGTGTGCTCAGGCTGCCCAGGAGTTCCCTGGGCTGGAGAGGGAAGAGGTGGTGTGGGACCCAGGGATGCCACAACACAGTCAGTGAAGTATAGTATGTCTGAGTGCCTCAGGTCATGGAAGAAGTGGGTGTTGCTGGGCTTGTCAGATTGCCATTTTCAATAAAGAACATCCTATGTGCCAAAGTGAAGCTTTTGATGGGTTTTATGCATGGGTATGTGATGGTCAGATTTTGGCAGAGAATGGAACAAGGCAGCAGGAAAAACTGCGAGTTGTCCCTTGACAAGAGAGCTAGACAAATCCTAAGAACTGGATTTTAGGAGAGATCGGCATTGACAACTAGGCCCATTTTATGGATGAGAAAGTTGATACCCAGAAAGCTGAGTGAAGGTAACCTACACTCTAGTATTTGAACAAGACATTGACCATAGACTTAACAAAAGTGACTTAATTTGTTGCTCATTACAAAGTCGGGAGAGGGAGCAGAATCCAGCCTCCAGCTTGTGCAGACTGGCTCCTCCTGCTGTGTCACCAGACAGCAGGTGTCACAATTCCCAAACAGCTCTGTGGCAGGGACAATGTTCAGAGAACTGGTCCTAGAAACTCCACTCTAACTTCACACATTCTTGAAAAGACAGATATCAGAATGGTTCAGTGATGAAATCAGGCCTTCTTCTATACTCTCCCTGAGTGGGTTTCTGCCTGGTTCGTAATGCCGCTTTCGCAGATGTGGGTGTCATGTGTCTTCTTCACCAGAAAGACTCAGTGAAGGCTCTGATTAGAGAAAGGTGAGATTGTCCCTGTAAAATAACAAGAAATTGTCCGGTCTTCTGGGCTGGGAACAGGACTAAGGGAAGAGAGGAGGTGAGAGCTCACGGAAGAAGACTTTAGTGCCCTCAGGGCCCTGTGGGCCTGCAGACCCAAGGACAGGCCTGAAGTTCAGTCTCATTGGATGAGGTCATAGGACTTCTTCTAGACTCATAGTGGGTGTAAGTGGAATCTTTGGGGCTTAAGCCACATGACACTGTCTAACATTTGGGAGTGGAGATAGATACCATCTCTCTTCCTTCAAGGAAAGGGCTTAGGCACACAGAAGAAAAGCAAGGAACTCTTACTAAAAGGAAAAGAAACAGATGCCAGGCATCCCAGAACCACACATGTCCATCTTGATAACCTCATGAAAAACTTGAAGATCGTTTGTGGGTTGTCCAAATACCAGGATTTAAATGAATACTCAGTTGCCTGAGGGGAATCCGTTTTTGTAAATACAGCTGGGAAAAGAAGAGGGTCTAATCTATTCTGGTGGAAAATGAAGCAAAGTCCTCTTACAATCACTTCAATTAGGAACTAAGCAAAACAAAATAAAAGCACTGACAGTGACATATTGGAAACATCTGGCAAGATGAAATCAAGGAGCGTCACAGAATCCAACCACTAGAAATCCCTTGGCACAGAGAAGATGTCTATGAGTAACTTTGCAGCTGATTTGAATAGGAACGATTCTGAATTTGGGCTTCATAGGGACACTCTGGAAAAATCAGAGACTAACAATAGGGTGTTATTTTGTGTACTAATCATTCAGCGTAACCCATTTCATTCAACCATCACATGTTGTAGTCGCCTTTACATCCAATATATTCCACTCAGTCAGTAGTTTTGAACAACCATGCATTCTAGTAAACATTCATTAAACTCAATGAGTTCATTCATTCATTCATTCATTCATTCATTCATCAGCCAAGCACAGTGAGGGGTTTCCCCACACTGGGACACACACTAGAGGCCCAGGATGGAGTGATGGAGCTTCTTGTCATTCTCTTTGTCCTTGAGAAGCTCTTTTCCACATGAAGAGTGTGGTGGACAGTGATACAGTGGGGGTGAGGACATTGGCTGCCCTCTGCATTTTATGTATGTATTAGTTTGTGTGTGTAATAGTGCCTGCCTCCACACATAAACTATAAGCTTCACCTGGACAAAGTCCATTCTTTAGGATACCTTGACTCCTGAGACCCAGCCTGGCATTTAGGAGTTTTCTAAGCCCAGGACAGTGTGCTGGCATTGAAATCTGTGCTTGCTGTTGAGATATGTGCTTTGGACATACTTATGCATGGTTCATCCCCTGCCAGATGCCAAGAAGAATCTTCTGCAAATATGAGTGCACACAATAACTGAAATGTTTAACTTTGGTGATCAGATATAACTGGGTAGGTTTTGAAGGTTGTTGCAGGTCCAGGAAATGTGGACTGGGTGGGATAGAGTGAACCTTGCCAAAGATATTACCTTGTCACACCCAACTCTGCCCCAGATGAGTAGATCTGAGGAGTTTGACTGCTATCCCACCACTGTATGCTACAGTGTCTCACCTCATCCTCACCCCACCCACCCTGAAGTGTGTGTCCATATGGCCTTTGTGTACATGGGAACCAACTCGAGCTCTAGGCCTGTGTTGACCAACCTTTGGGGACCACAGGGAGTGGGCTGCTCCAGACTGAGAATTGCTGCAAAACTGATGTACACAAAGTTTTTATAGATTTGGTGTAAGAAAGTAATAAATACAACTTATGAATTTTTATATTGATTGTGTATTGATTTGATAATATTCTGGGAATTTTTTTTTGAGGTACTGGGAATTGAACTCAGGACCTTGTGCTTGCCAAGCAGGTGCTTATTCCACTGAGCTATATTCCCAGTCCTGGGAAATTTTTAAGTACAATAGATTAGTGAAATAACTATCTGGTTTCTTTTTCTGATTGTTAATGTGCCTCCTAGAAAATGTAACTATGCCCATGTGGTTCCTTCACACTTCCTTTGGGATGTTATGCCTTGGAGGGGGATCTTGACTGCCTCAGGTGGTAGATTTTGAAGGGGTTGGGGTTGGTCATGTAAAAATAATAGAGGTAGAATTTCCATTGCTTGGCTCTCAGACCTTTCACTTGTATGATTTTTAACATGTTACTCAATTTCTCTAATTTTCAGTTTTCCTGCATACAAATATTTATTTATTTATTTTTGTGGTACTGGGGATTGAACTCAGGACCTTGCGCTTGCCAGGCAAGCACTTATGCCACTGAACTATACCCCTAGCCCTTCTGTACACAAATAAACATCATCTCTCTACCTCTTCCTACACCCCACGTGTAGCAGGACTGGAAATAATGTGCATTGTACCCAGTGCAGTGTGCGTTTATGGGATAATAATGGTCATGGCTGCCGCTCCTCCTTTTCCTCAACTTGCACGTCCTCCTCCTCCTCCCTGTTTTACTGTGATGCTGAGGATAGTAGTAATGAATGCAGGTCTGCTAGCTTCTAAAGCCCATTCCCTCTTTGTCTGTCCAGCTGACTACAGAAGGGAGGAAAAGACAGCTCCGATGACTGAGGGGTTCGCAGGGCTGCCCTTCAGAGGGGAACCTGAGTCCATGGACAATTCATAGGAAGTAAAGTGGGGGAACAGTGGCTCTGGTCCTAAGGTAGCAGGGCCTGGGATCTGTGAGCAGAGGCTGGCTTGGATTGGCATCCCAGCAGGGAGTAACCACGTGGGCAGGACACAGAGTGACCAGATGGAGCAGGGGCATGCCTGGTGTTGGGCTGCCCTCCTCCTGGGTGTCCACTGTGGAAGCCTGGCTTTTGTCCAGATGCTCCTGGTCCACTGTGTACCTCACTATCCTCTCCTTTTCAGGACTTTCAACACTTGCATAGCCTTCTTCCAAGAGCTGTATTAGAATCCCAGGTGCTAGTCTGCCACTGAAGGCATAGCTACAGCAGCATAACACAGCACTTGTAACTTACTGATTTCAGTCCTGCCTGTGGGACCTTCCTGTGGCTATTCACATGCCACAGGTAATGTGTGCAGCAACCATGCATGGCAGCTGGCACTGCTTTATTTCTGACTTACCCTCAAGTGACTGTGGTTGGAGAGTTTGGGTGAACACATCATCCAGGTAGCACAACTCTTCACCAGAGTAGCAGAGCGGGGAATTTGACATTGCTGCATTTGACTTCAGGTCCTGAGCTCTCACTGGCTGGATGTGTTACTTTGGAACCATCTGTAAGTCTCAGATTCACTAAAGTGTCACTTCAGGGCTGGGAGGAAGGTCCTCCCTACCTGGTGCTTGATGGCTCTTAGGGCAGAGAGGCTATGGGGTGGCAGGGAGCTGGGTAATGACTCTCAATATGCTTCAGGAATCCTCTTGGATGTGGAATTGTTGAGTTTTACTCTGGGTCTTCCATAGGCCTGGCTTCTATGTGGTGGTCACTGGGTGTCTGTTGAATGAAGTGAACTGTACTTGAAGTCATTGTCCCATTTTATGAATGAAAAAGATGCAAACACAGGAATGGAGTGATCATGGCAACAAGGACGGGAACAGTGACCAGTGTTATTGAAGTCGCATTTCAGACATCAGACCCCTCTCAGACCTCCCTAGGGAACTTGTCTGAGGACTTCCATGGTGGCGCTGTGGTGTCCCGTTGGCCTTATACATGTGCAGGAGAGCTCCTCCTCACCATGGTATCAACTCCTGCTTCTCTGAGATTCCCAGGGAAGTAAATCTCAGCCTCAGCTTCCTGCAGCATGTGGGGTGGAGACTGTGGACAGGGTCTGTAATTAAGAGCTTTCTCCACCCTAGACTGCATCGTGGCCACAAAACAACCTTTATATAGCTTATCGGGTCACTGTAAGTGGGCCTGTGGAATGTCAGCTGGCCACAGCTGATGAGGCCTCCACCTACTTCTATTCTGGGGATATGTTGTGGTGGTCCTCACCCCACTGCCCCCCACACAGGGACACTTGCTTTGAACCTGGATTTGGCCTTCCAGATCTTAGACTCTGATTGAGATGTGGGTCTGGACTAGGGGAAAAAGAGGCCTCGTTTGTTCTTCTGTAATACTATACCTCTCAGGACATGTCTCTCTCCCTCTCTCTTTCTCTCTGTCTCTGCCTCTGTCTCTCTCTCTCTCTTTCTTTTTTCTCTCTCTCTCCCATCTTGCTCTGCCTCTCTCCATGTCTGTGTGTGTGTGTGTGTGTGTGTGTGTGTGTGTCTGTCTGTCTGTCTGTCTGTCTGTCTCCCTGTCTCTCTCTCTCTCTTCATTCTCTCTCCTCTCCTCAAGATCTGCCTGGTTAGGTATGTTCCTGTTCCAGTCATAGTTTTGGCTACTGGATACTCTACTTTCAATTGACCACAGGTGGGTGGGGAGAGAGACTTCACTGTTGTGAGAAGATTAAGTCTCTCATTTATTCTGTAGCAGAGCCACCATGGACCTTACCTATTCTACTTCTCAGGACTTGGGAAATTTCCATGCAACCTTCTGCCAAGAACCCTGTTAAAATTCCAGCCACCTAAGATATAGCTACACCAGGATAACCTGGCATTCATCATTTATTTTCATTAAAGTCACACACACATGACTTTCTCACTGGAAAGATGTGAGCATGTAAAGTTCAGCTCTGCGTTCTCATCAGTGTGAGACACTGCCATTAACTTTGCTCCCTTAAGACTGCCCCATGCAGTGTGGTGCTAAGGGATCCTCTCAGATTCTTTGCTGCTTTGATAAGGAGGGTAGGCAGGACTTGGGACCTGGTGCTTATTTTTTTATTTTAAAGAGATAAAAACAATGATACAGAATCTCAGAACAAGATAATAGGAGAGTAATGTTTAATACATTGCATATTGTTATCTTCAAAGTAGTTGCTCAGGTTACAAGATATAGGCATGAAAAATTGATCAAGCAATATTAGCACAAACTTTTCAATGAACTAAGAGAAATTAATAGTATAAGTATTTTAACTATCTGGTATATATATAATTTTCCCTTTTCCCTTCCTTCTTTTCTGCTTTCCCTCATTCCAGTTTCTGTTTCCTTTTGAATAGTTTCTTCCCATTTCACAATATCTATTGTACATTTTGGATCTTATTTACTCTTTCACACTAGAGGGACAATACAATGTTTACACTTGTAAGTCTGATTTATTTCACTTATGAATATTGTCTCAAGTTGTATCCATTTATCTATAAAAGTCTCAAGTTTATCCTTCTTTATGGCTGAGTGATACTCCATTGTATAAAAATATCACATCTTTTTTATCCATTCCTAGTTGATGGGCATTTGAGTTGTTTCCAAGATTTAACTATGACAAATTGCACTGCTATAAACATGGGTGCATATATATTGATCACTGTGGTATGATGTTTTTAGTTCTTCTGGGAAGGTACCCAGAAGGGGAATACCTGGGTGAATGGGACCTCTAATCCTAGTTTTTTGAGGAATCTCCACACTGATTTCCACAATGGTTGCAACCTGGTGCTTATTGAGGGCTGGCCCTTGCTTTGTCCTGTGACCAGGAGCTAGAATACTTAGCTTTCTCAAGGAATTAGCTCTTACATTCCAAGCCTGGAATCCCAGCACTCTAAAAGGCTGAGGCAGGAGGATTGCAAGTACAAGCCTGGCCTGGGTTACTTCGTGACTTAGGGAGATCCTGTCTCAAAACATTTTTTTTTAAAGCACTGGAGACATCGCTTAGTGGAAAGGCCCTGGGTTCCATCCCCAGAAATGTAAACAATATCCATTTGTATGTTTTTCTATTTGAAACCCCCCAAATTTTCATTTTCATTAAATTATACAACACATGGACTGAAGAGAAGTGGACTAAATAGAAACTTACAGATGCTCACCCCCAGTAGTGGATCATGAAAGGACTCTTTCCATGGATTTCTCGGTTATATTTTAATGCACATTTACTGAACCCTATTCTCTTTTTTGGACATTGTTCTGAAGCACAAGGGTCACTGTACTGAGCAAGGCATCTCTCTGTCATCCTACTTTAGGGTGGCACTTTCAGGAGAGGAGAAAGATAACAGAGGAAATCATGTAGTGGCCAAGGTGATTTCATACTGGTAAGTGCTTTGAGGCAGATAACATAGCCATATTACCAAGTGCATGTTAGGGGATGTGGGGGGCATCAGGGCAGCCTCTCACGAGAGATCCCTGAAGACAGTTTTGCTGCTACACAGCTGCTACCTGCACCAAGAAGGTCGGTGGTCAGAACTCTTCCCAGGGAACGGACTCAGTGCAGGGCTGTGCTTATATTACTTAGCAGCATGACTGCCCCCATTTTTGGGAGGAAGAGTTGAGGCTCATCTCTGTAGCTAAACTTTCCCTAAAAGAAGGTCAGGGCAGCCAAGAATCTCCCTCAGCTAGAGGTGGGGCTGCCCACCGGGCACTGTAGCCATTATTCTGCTGAGGATGTGGTGCCCATGCCCAAGGCAGGCTTGGATGCTAGCACAGCTGGTCTCAGGAGTCTTTGGGCACTGACTTCCTTTGAAAATGAGTCTTTTAAAGTCATTAAAGAAGCCACAACTCTGCTGGAGGCATTTTCCCTGGCAACCACACCCTCCTGACCATGTGGCCTGTACAGTGTCCCCCATGGCCCTCTCTCTGCCCAGCTAGCAGGGAGATGCAATGGTCAATGCAGGGTACTCACACTGCAAAAACACACATCTCATATCCACATACACTTCAAACTGCACACACTCACCACACATAGCAAGTGCACACTTACACCGCACACCATAAAGTCTCATGCTTACATAAACATTAAACCACACAGCTATATGATGCACAACATACACTTCACGCAAACGCTTGTACACACATACTACACACACCATCCACACCTCAGATATACACTGCACATGTGCCATACAAACCACACAAACCTCACACCCACATGTATCTCAGATACACACTATACACACACCTTACACCCTTGCTTCATATACACACACCACTATACATGCATACATATACCTCACATACCCTACATGTACATACACCACAGAACCCCACGTATGCACATCACAGCACACCTCATACACCCACACGCATCTCACACCACACATACCACATCCCCTTGTACACTTACATCGCATATACACATACCCTACACACGTGTGACCATGGTGACCCGTCCAGCTGTCTCTCTGAGTGGATTTAGCAGCTGGGAGGAGTTGGTAGCCTTGGCTGTGGGTTTGGGGTGCCACGTCCATGACTGTGGCTTGGCACTTGGGACCACATCAGCCTCAAGAAGCCATCAGGTCTCAGCCCTGCCCTGTGCCTGGAGGTCACTGGAAGTTCCTCCTGGGAAAATTTGTTTTGCTTCTAGTCACCACCTAGAAACAGTCACCCGGTTACTTAATTCTGACTGTGGGCTGGGAAATTTTATTAGAAAATTACTGAAAGTGATGAGTAATTAAAACCCCATTTATTTTTACTTCATATTTAATATATACATATAAAACCACCCTTTCTTTTAATTACTCAGTTTTCAATTTATATATTTCATTGATGAGAAAACTAGACTGCCTGTTCAGGGCAGCTGGGTGCAGGCCTGATAAATGGATGACTTGTCTGACCCCTGTCCCCACCTGGAACCACAGCCACACAGTACACCCCAAAAGAGGCTGCTTCCTAGAGGGCCCTGCTCTCATTCACTGTGAATGGGAGGGTGCAACTCTATTCCAGTTTTCATAGCAAATGCGTTTTATCTTACCCTCAGATCCACACACCAGCGTTTCTTTTGTTCTGCCTGCCTTAGATGGTCATTTGTTTTGCTTCCAGATGCGAGTCTGCTATGACGGTGTCACTAGGACTTTCCTTATGCCTCTGGAATGTAATAGTGCAGGTTGCTTCATAGAGGAGGTTTGTGTGTCAAAGCACTGCTGACAGTGTCACAGGCAAGGGGCGATGGCACCTGGGCAGGTCTCTAACCCCCACCCCTTCCTCATTGTGGATATTGGCTGATTATCTAGCTTCCTTCTGCCTCATCTGTGTGTCTCTAAAGCTCTAAACTGGTGCAGCAATCCCTGTTTTGCAAAGGGTATGTGCACATGGTGGGTTAGTGCTTGGTGTTGGGTAGCTTGAGGGTGCACATGCTCTTTTTATATACACTTACACATGATTATGAAAATGGACCTTAGAATAGCAAATTATTATTTATGTCTGTGAGTATGTAAGCAGAAAAGAAAGTGATCCTGTGAAAAACCTTTCACTGAGAATAGTATTTCTCAGCCGTTATTATTATGAATTATTATTATTATTGTTATTATTTTATTCTCCTCTAGAAGGATCTTGGAAAGTGTTTTTCCTAACTGCCCCTTCTCGGAAAGGGAATATCACACATATCCCACATCTGTTTGCTTTTGCTATGGGTGGGATACTTGTCTAGAAGGCCACAGACCGTGATGACAGCTTAGATTTCTCCCTTCACCTCAGTTCGAAGCTTTACCCCTGGAGGCAATGGGATGCTGCCCTCAGTGAGTAATTGGCCTCAGGCAAGGAGAGGACACCAGAGGACTCAGGGAGCACTGGGGTTGGCTGCTGTCTCTTCTTTCCCAGTGGCTGCGGCCTTTTAGTGTCAGGTTCAGCCGGTCGACTCAGGTTGACAAAACTGAACCCAGGCTTCTCTGCTCAGTTGGACCCATGATGCTGTGGTTTGTATCTAGATGGTCCCCTAAAGCCTCATGTACTTGTACGTGGGGCTTCGGGGAAGAAACCTGATCATGGGCGCCTGCTACTCATCCATGCATTAGTTTACTGATGAGTTTAGAGCTACGTGGGACATTGGGAGGTGAAGCCTGGCCAGAAGAAGTGGGTCACTGGGGGTGTGACTGGAAGGGTCTCTCTCCTAGCCCTTGGTCTCTCTGTGCGTCCTGCCTGCTATGCCAGGAGCAAAGCTCCTCTGCCAGGGCACCCTGCCTTGAGTCGGCTGACTATGGACTGAAATCTCTTCAAACTGTGAACCAAAATAAACCTCTCATCCTTTTTTGCATTGTAGGTGTCAGGTATTTTGTTCCAGCAATGAGAAAGTTAATTAAAACACTATTATTTTTGTAGTACTGAGGATTGAACCCAGGGGCTTCACATGTAGCAACTTCCTCAGCCTATTTTTATTTTGAGACAGGGTCTCACTAAGTCGATAAGGGTTGCGGGCTGGGCTTGAGCTTTCGATTCTCTTGCTTCAGGCTTCTAGAGCTCTGGTGTGGGTCTACTTCCTAGGCCTATACTTATTTGGAGACAGGGTCTCACTAAATTGAGAAGAGGCACAGGCTGGGTTTGAACTCGTAATTCTCTTGCTTCAGCCTTCCAGAGTTCTGGGAAGACAGGAATGTGCCACATGTGTGACCTTTAACCTGTGAGGCCTTTACACTGGAGTTTTCCTGCAGTGAAGGCGGGGTGAACATGGCCAGCTTTGTAGAGCATGCATGTGACAGCTTTGCTCTCCATATAGCCTATAGGCTCATAGGAGTACCTGCCTCATGTCCCCACTTGCTATCACACAGTGTCATGGAGGCTGATGAGCTAATGTCCGAGGGCCCAAGTGCAGTCCTGGCTGTGCCACCTGCCAGCCACAAGTCGTGACCAGTACCAACCTTACCTCTCTGAGGCTTAGTCTACTCTTTTGCAAAGTTGATATGCCAGCTACCAATCCAGGGAACAGTTGTTTGTGGCACTTAATGTTATTTTTGCAGTTGCTAGAACACTTAATATTTTTATGACAAGTCTGCATGAAAAGAATCTGTAAAAATCAGAATGCCTCTAGTGATATAAGTGGGGCTGAGCATCCTGTCACAGGAGGGGAATCCGGCAGAGTTTAGAAATTCATCTGTCGTGAGTTCTGTAAGAGGAACTGCTGCATTCAGGAAGGGAGGACCTTTCTTGATCTAATACAGCAGATGGCAAATGATAGCTGGTGGGCCAGATCCGGCCAAACACCAGCTTTCATAAACTCTTTTCTTGGAATACTGCCACATCGAGAGCGTGTTTTCCATGGCTGCTTTCCCTCTGCAGTGGCAAGTTGAATGGTTGGGGCCAGCAGTGACTATGTGTTTATTCTCTGGTCCTTTACTGATTTTGCTGACCCCTGGTGATGCATTCTGAGGGATGACTGAGAATCTGAAGTCACTGCCAGGAGCTCCTCAGTGACCTTGCATACGTTGCTCCCTGGGGGCCCAGGATGCTGAGTGGAGGGGTGGGATTTCCCCCACCACCAAAGGGCTCCTCTTCCTTCCTGTAACTTCATTAGCATCAAGTGCAGCCAGCTGCCTCTCTTGGGACAGTATCTAAGTACAGGTTCTCCCTGCCTGTCATTTTTCTGGTTTAACCACTTTTTCTTTAAAATCCTTACACTCTTCCAGGTCTCAGATATAGACTCATGGCCCTTGGGACTAGAAGAGACTTTTGAGCTCAGCTATGAGTCAGCAGCACCCTCCCCTCACCACTGCCCAGCTGTGCCTGCCACATCACCGTGGTCCTGGTGCCATCCAAGTGGAATACAGACTGTGTTCTCCCATGTGTGATGATCCCAGCAGCTGGGGTCATGTCAGGTCCAAGCATTCCAGTGCACAAAGGACTGGATGTGAGCTTCACATAGTGATTTAAGGTTTGGACTACTAAAGGTGTAATATATTGTGACCAACACAAGTAAATTAGTATTAGCAGAAAGTATATATGTGTATGTATGCATGTATATGATCCATTATAAATACATACTTATATATGAATATGCATCTTTATATTTAAATTCATGGGGAAATTTTGCATTTCTGAGTTTTTCTCTTGTCCTGCAGCTAACTTTGTCTTAGGTAAACTCATCAGAGTGCAAGCGAGGACGCAGTGTTAGGTGATATCTCAGAAATGTGGTTGATCACTCACACTTGCTGGAAAGTTGGAGGAAAACAGTGGTCAAAGTTCAAGGTTTAGGGGACTTCTTTTATGTCTATTTTTTTCTTTGTACCTTTGTTTACACTGACTTTGGTTTCTTTGGATTTACCCACACATAAACACATGCATAAAGCTACAATCAATCCTATAAACACAAACACAGAGACATTCACATACACATAGATATACAAATACACTCACACACAGATACACCCACACCATAGGCCCACTATAACACACTCAGATGTACACTCTAAATGCATGCACAGATGTTTCTGCAAGTTTCTTCTATGACACTAGAAAGTGATGTTTAGGACATCAAGACTCCTCTTCCTGTCCACATGAATCCCTATCCCTGAAAGATTACATGCAGTTACCCAGAAAAACAAATAACTTTATTTTAAAAATCTGTTTACATTTTGAGTATCCCTGTGAAATGTATACTTGCATTTTCTGAAAATTCCATCAGTTTATTTTGCTGGGTGTCATGGTGGCTGCCTGGACTGGGTATCTGTGCATTCATTTATGAAAGGTTCTGATGCCCCCCCCCCGCCCACATCTGAAGCACCTCCATGTGACAAACAGACCTGAGCATGAACAGCCAAAGGAAGTATGATGGTGAGAAGACATTCCTGGGCATTCAGAGGGTACTGGCAGGCAGTCAGGGTGTTCATGACACCCATAAAAGTGGGGTCTCTACCCCTTCACACCTGCTCAATGTGTATTTTCTACCGTGAACATCTTTTTTCTTGGACCTTCCAAAGCTGGGGAGCCCAAAGACATCTTCCTACCTGTGGTCCAGCTGGCTTGACAGCGCAATGCTCCCAGCCTGCAGGGTGATGTACCGGTGGATGTGCAACCTGATTGCAGACCTGGTGCCTTTGTTCACCTTCTCTGCTCATTGGAGCTGACCCACCAAGATCAGACCTTGCACCACAAGCAAATGGGGTCCTTACCAATAAGGACTGGACCAATAAGGACAGAAGGAGCCTTCTAGACTGTGAGCATTGGTATTCACAAGTTACAGTCCACACCCCAAAAGTGAGCTGAAAAATGTATTCCATCCTCCTAACTTGACAAACACATCCACCTGAAGCCTGATAAGGCATGCTTGAATTTAGATGCTTTGTAATCCTACAAGTGATTTACAGGTGTAAAGGTGTAATAAAGCTCACATCCAAGGACATGGTGCCAAGGAGAGTCACAACCTGGTCTCAGCTCTTGTTCACACCTAACCTCCTCTTTTCATAATTCTGCTTAATCTTTCACCACCAGGGAACTCTGAGATATAAGATCAGATTCAGTTGATACCTCACAAACAGTCTGCTCTCAGAAGGATATGTGGGTACTGAGGCTGAGCCTTTGGGAGTGGGCACAGGTCCCCAGAGCAATGTCTAGAAGAGGAAATGGGGTGTGAATGAGTGTGGTTTCTCCCTCCTCCTGCTCCTCCCTCTCCTCCTCATTAAGATGGAGTGAAACTGAAAGAGGTCTAGAGGAAGAACCCTGGGACACCTAGATTCAAAAATGGCATCACCTGTCAATGAAACTAGGTCAAAGAGCAGTTTCTCAGTCCAGTAGGCTTCACTTTCACCCCATCATTGCCACCAGGCTTTACTAACTGTGGATTTGAAAAGACTCAACACCAGTTTCTGTGTTTGCATCACAGAATGAGAAATCTTAATGAGATTTGATGAGAGAGCTTTCGCAGGCCATATCTATCCTGAGTGAGCCTGGGCCGTATCCCTGCTGCCTCCTACGTCCCTGCTTCTGAAGGGATAGACAGTGCCCGGAGGGACAGCATGGTGGTCAAGTGGAACTGCACCTCGGATCACAGCATGTGCCTGGCCCTTACCTTTGCTTCACCCCTCCTTCTTCGCTGTCATGCATTTATCCATAGGAGGTGAGGGTACCTTCACCCATAAGAGGAAGGGGTGATCTTTTCATCATGCTTTCTTTGCACATCAGGACTGTGATAAAACGGGCCGCAGAGATTTCAGTCCAGGCTTGGTCCAAGCACTGGAGAGAGGTGTTCTTGGGGTCAGGAGAGAGTGGCATGAGCTGGGGTCAGCTTCTTGCCCCTTGCATCTTGTAGATCCCACAGGGTGGGACAAAAGTGCCTCACAGGGAACTCTGGCTGCTGCAGAGTCAGATACATAATCCTCCTGCACTGCATGTCATCTGCCTCTAGGCAGGCAATGAAGTTGAGACAGAGGGAAGTGTAAGGCACTATGATCCCCAAGGTTCTATTGATGGGAAGCCACAGATGGCCCCAAACATCTACAAAGAAAGAAAAGGGAAGCCATTAGTTCTCTAGTGAGGACCTTTAGAAATTTGGCTGGGCTAGTGGAGGATTGTATTTCATCTGTTAAAAAATCTTTATTACTGTGGCCTGACAGTTTATACCAAGGTTGAGCACTTGAATGTAAACTAGCAGGCTTGAGTTTAAATTCCTGGAGTTCACTTTAATTGCCTTAACTTACTGCTTAGTCTTTGGTGCTTTGTTTCAATATCTGTAAAATGGAGCAATACTCTCACCTACTACTGTGAAGATTAAATGTATTCAGCCATGAAAAGCATTCAGAGAAGTGCCTGGCACCGTAAGTGCTGGGTATGGAGATCTTATCTTTAGACCTTATCTGATGCCTAGGTGTCCTCAAGGAGTTCACCCAAATGCTGTCTCTGTTTTTTGCATCTGAAACATATGGAGAAGAAAAAAAAAAAAAAAAAAAACCAAAATCCTTAAAGCTTTCCCACAAGTGTTTTGTATTCACTGATTGAGAAAATATTGATTGAATGCTCCCCATGGGCCGCAGATTGAAGGTCACAGGACTGCTGAAGTTTATATGATAAATCAACCAATGACAAAGTTATCACTTATAATTATAGAGGGAGATCCCAGCAGGAAGTTATAATAAGTGCTCTTGCAGATGTAAACAAGGGCGGGTGGGTTAGAAAACCAAGAGGGAAAGGTTCTTCTTAGGTCAGGTGGTCAGGGAGACCTCAGGGAAGACAGCATGAAAGGGCAGGAGTGCTGTTTGTGCAAAGCACTGGGATTAGCCTCATCCTCCGCCCAGGAGCTGGTGAGGAAATGAGAGAGGAGGGAGTAGGATGTGGACAAGGGCCAACCTCCGCAGAGGCTTGTGGTTCTGGAAGAATTTGATTCTGAGCTGAGCACAAGGCAGGGAAGGCTGTTTTGTTTCATTCTGTACTTTGTAGTGGACAATAGGAAACCTCCAAGTAGGAGAACCGGTCTTAGGTGTGGAGCTTGTTGGCTTTTCCCCAGCTATGTGTTCCCTTCCCTCCTACTGGAGGGACTTAAGTGGGAGAGGGCTGCTGCCCTATTCAAGTTTCAAGTTCACCTCCCTGGGATGACATGGACGGCTGTGACAGGACAGAGAAACAAGAGGAGCAGCCTGAAGTGAGCAAAGGCGGTTAATGTGGAACCTTGAGTGGAGACGTGACCAAAGAGCCTGTCACAGAGAGACGGTGTCGGAGGACCTGAGCCCCACAGGGTTAAGGGGCTTGTTCGTGGCCAGCCAGGAGGAGGAGGAGGAGCAGAGCCCCTGGCCTGGAGCAGAGGGCGAGGCTGCTCTCCTCTCCAGTACTGGGACACAGGTGTTGCCATGGAGACTCACAGAGGAAGGTTCCTGTGCCTTCTGGTCACTCCCAACCCACTGCTCCTCCTGCAGACCCTCAGAGCTGACTGCAGTCTGTGTTTCTAGGCGCAGCGCCTCCAAGGGGAGTGTGAGGACCGCAGGCAGTGGTCCACCTCTGAAGACCTCACTTTTCCTCCCCTGGCCCCAGCCCTGCCTGCAGACATGGCTGTTTCTCTCTCCATCTGGCAGTTGTCACCCCCAGCCTCACCAAAACTGTCTCACGGGCAGCTTGTGTCCAGTCCAGGAGCCCCTCCAGCAGCTCACAGGCCATGGGAAGGAGAGAATACCAAGCCTTGCCCAGTGATTGAGACCCATGAGGTTGCTTGGCCATGGTGTCTGCTGCCCTATGGTGTGTCCTGTGTTCTCTGGACACCAAGGAGGGGGAGATTTGGAGTAACCTATGTTCAGCACTGGGCCTGAGCTGACCTCCAAAGTCTCTCCCACCTGTCCCTCTTCAGGGCTAAGTGAACTATGCTGTGAACCCTGCTCTGAATTCCTACGATCCGTGTGCAGCTTGCTGATTCTTTGATTCTACATTTTCCTATCTCAACACACAGAAGAGAGCTGTTGGGTTTGTCCTCACCCCTGTCCTGCCACCTCAGGTCCCTGCTCCGGAAAGAGAGCTAGGGCCTCAGGCTGATGCACTGGTGGGCTAGGTTTGGCAGTGTCTCCCTGGGCACCTTGGCTTCCACAGCCAGAATCTCCACAAGCTCATGGAGCGCTTGCAGGGTGTGCGTGGGCTTCCTCAGCCATGAACGTGGCGTTCCTGCTTCCTTTCGCCTGACTCCCTCAGAGGTTTGCTTCTAGAGGTGATGGGACTGCATCTCAGCATCTGCAAAGCCTGGATGCCCCCGCGGATAGCACTGGGTTCTTTCTCCATTCAGGAGCCTGTAGATCAGGGCCACTGTGAGTGAAGCCTCAAAAGCTTTGCTCTTGCTGAACTGATGAGTCTGTGGTTACAGCAGTGATCCTGGTCCTACGTTTGCATTATAGTCAAAAGTTGACTGCCATCATCCACAGGACTAAGATTTCCATAAATTAGAGCAGGAGCTCCTAGCCCCAACCCCAGCAGGCAACACCCCTTGGATTGGGCTTTATGGGAAAATGGTGGGCAGTATGCCACTTGTGGGAGGCACTGGGTTGGTGTGGTTCTTCAAGGGTGGCACTGGGTAGGCTTCATCTTTAGTGCAGTGTGATGCCTTCACTGTGAAGGCAGAGGGTTTGGGTTCAGGGTGAATTGACTTTCTGCTAATCTGGAAGCCTGGTTTTGTGCTGTCAGGACCAGATTCCAGGCTGGATGCCTTTCTCTGTTATGGTCTCCTGGTCTGCCTCACTGGCAATCTTTCCTGTTTCTCTCTGCAAGGCTTCAGGAATCAGGGGGCAGTTTATGGAGCAGGAGGCACCAGGCGTCCTGGGATGGAACTTCATATACAGAAAAGAGGGATGTTGGGGAGCAGGTGTGTTCTGCACTTCCGCTGAGAGCTCCCTCACCTGTCATTACTAGGAATGGTGTGGATGACCTGGAGAGTGTCTCTAAAGCCAAAGGCTCAGAGGCAAGGGAAGGGAGGGGTGCACAGCTGCAGTCCCTGTGTCTGCCATGCCATTTCCCTGAACCTGCTCCAGCCTGGCCGCTGCCTCATCACTCAGTGCAAGCGACCTGTGCGGTGCTCAGTGCCGTGTCGTTGCTGCCATATTCTTATGAGACATTGCTGAGGCCTGACCCTGTGCCCTGCTCCCTGCTGCCGGAAACTTCCTCTTGCACACTGCAGGCCTCGCCCTCCCCGGCCTCCCTCTTTTTCCTCCTTTGCTAGTGCTCACCTTGCCTGCCTTTCTGGGTTGGAGGCCTAAGACCTGGTCTGCAGACCTCTTCCTTTTTCTCCCCCTCTCTAACTGAAAAGTCTCACCACTGCCAGTGTTTAAACATTAGCCATGCACAAGAAACTGCAAATTCAAATCCCCAGCTGGGACTTGTGTCTTGAAATCTGGGTGCCAGTGTTGTGAATCCAGGTGCTTTATGTTTGTGTGAAGACATCTCAAGTGGGAAGTGTCTACAACTGGACTCCAGGTATATAGGTCCTGGAGGAATAGGGCAGTACATTTTCCTTGTTAGGCACTCCGCCTGTCAGCTACCATGGCAGCCTGCTTGGTTGGCTTTCAGGGGAGATTCAGGGTCATCCATCTTTCACCTTTCCTCCCCCTATCAGATCCTTTGCCCCAGTCATGAGGGTGGCCTTCCTGCTGATCTCTGCCCTGCTTCCGCTGCTGCCCTGCCCTTATCAGGGCCTTCAAAGAGGGGTCCTTCTTCCTATGGCCATCAGTAGCCAGTTCTCTGGGCCTTTTACCCCTCCCCACATGGCCTCACTGCTTTTCGTTGTGTTGATTCTCCCCACCAGGGTGCCTGTGGTCCTGCCACAGCTCTTCACTTGCTTGACCTTGTAGTGGGTCACTCTGCTCCTCCCTGCCTGTCTTTGCTGCCCTCCATCCCCTCCTGCAGAGCTCAGTGGAGACATCCTGCCCTCAAGCCACATGCTTCTCACCTTACTCCTCCAGTGCCACTGCTTCCCATGATCACACACTTCCTGGAGATGTCAGGCTCCACCATGCTCTCTGGTGTGTGCAGCTCATGAGCTCAGATAACTTGACATTTTACCCCTTACTTTATACCCAGCATCAGAGCAGGGTCAGGTACATAGCTGGAACTCACTGAATTTTGTGGAAGAAAATTTACAAAATTTTCTTGGGTCTGGAAGGTGAGAGAAGGTTGTGTGTTGGGCACCAAGGGCTAAGAGTCACTCACTGCTCATTCTGAAAGAACAGATAATCCCAGGGCCCAGAGGCACCTGGACAGGCTGAGGGCTGTGCTAATCTCCAGTGTCCTATTGTGCCTCAATCTCTTCCTGTCTCTCTTAGGAAATGTACTTAGCCTTTGGTGACTTCTACTGGGGCTGGCCTACGGGACACACCCCAGAGGGAAAGGAGCTTCAAGGAACTTTTGGGACATTTACCATCAGGAGGATGGGCTGGTGTTCTTGGCCCTCCTTGGATACTGACCCTTTCTGCCATCAGTGATTTGCCTTCTACCCAGATCTGGTACATTTCCCTGCCAGGTGATGGTCTCTGTGGCCTGAGTTCCAAGCCCTGCCTTGGGTTATGCTACTCTCCATGGTCCACCATTGTCTGTTGCTAATCTCTCTGCTCCTGCTACGTCAGCTGCACATCTGTGCTGCAACGCTTCATAGACCAAGCCCCCTCTCGCCTTAGGCTTTGCCATGTGCTGGACCTTCAGCCTGTTTGCACTGCCCCGGGCAGAGGTCTCAGCCCAGATGCGGCTTGCCTCGGAGGTCTCCCTGACCCAGCATATCCAGTGTCCATGTTGGCCCCTGCAGCCATCACCCAGTGGCATGCACACATCAGAGAGAAGGGGCCCTCTCAGCTGTGCATTCGTGTGGTTGGCCTTGTCCCTTGAGCTCAGGCAATGTGCTGCACATCTGGGAAGGGTGTGTTTGCTAAAGGAATGAAGGAGTGAGTGGATGCACGAGCTCATGTTAGATGCTGGACATTGTGCCCGGAACATTCCATCCACTGTTTCATTTGAACTTTAGGACAGCCCCAGATGGGGAAACACTAGCCTTTACACATAATTATAAGTTTGGAAGCACACAGGGAGGGTGGCATGGGAGAAGTGAGGACCCCATGAGCCCAAGCAGCCCTGGGGGCCTGTCCCTGCTTAGCTTGGCCCTTGTCAGCTTCTCCTAACCAAGCAAACAGCCTGGACTTGGGCTAGAAGAGCAGGAATTGATGCCTCCCCCAGCACCCTTTCTTGCTAATTCATCTCCTGCCCTAATCTCCAAGGAAACTACATCCTCCACTCCCTTACCACCTTCATGAACATTGTCCCTGGGGCCCTTGTGCCTGGCACAGCGTCTCTCATATCTCTGAAGTGAGGATGTGTGGACAATTCCGTGCTGGCCTCTGAGCAGAAGAGAGCTGTGTGCTCAATGGTGTCTGATTTGTAGTTCTTTACCCCACCTCCCCTCCCTCTGGAGTGTCATTATCACTCCAGGGTCAGCTATGCTGAGTAGTGGCTGCTTCCTGTTGGGTTTCCAGGGACACTGTTCCCTGTCCTCTACTGACCTGCCTGATTTCCTGAGTAGTTTCCGCCAACTCAACTCCTAGATTCTAATTCAAATAGGCATTTGTTCAAATACAGACACTGCTCCTGTCAGGTGAATTCCTCAGCTTGTCTCAGGCATCTGTTTTCATATCTGTGCAACAGGAAGACCATGTACTTGGTAAGATGCAATCAATGGTAAAATCCCAGGTCACAGTACTGGTAGACAGTGGACACATGACTACTGCCTGTATCCTCTTCCAAGATGGAAGACAGCACAGGCGGGAATGGTTTTGTGTTCTCCAGACTGATCCGTGAGTGTGTTAACAAGGCACAGGACTTCAGAGACCATCTTGTACAAAGCCTTGTGCTCCCCCAGTATGCCCCTTTCACATCTGGGAAGCTGGAGACAAGTTCAAGTGTTTTTCTAGAAAGATGGAAGTAAATGCCAGGGAGTTCCCTTTGGAGCAGTAGCTCCAATCAACCATTATCTCTGGATGTACAAAGTCAGAGTGCCTGGTGCGTTGGGAGAGGCAGATGTGTTCTCTCCAGAAGTCTGGACCATTTGTTTCTGTTCCCTGAAGAGTGAAGGAAAATGAATAGCGCAAGTAGATAATAAGTACCCTGGAAGGGAGTGTCGTCTTTGCACTCACTGTGTTACAGGGTTTGGGGGTGCCTAGGTTGGGGTGATGGTCTGTGTAGGGTTCTGCACCTTGTTGATGTCGTTGTTCTTGAATCCTCACCAAGAAGGGCTGCGAAGGTTCGCTGGAAAGGAACTCAGAGCCAAGAAAAGCAGATTCAGCAATCCACTTCATTAATTGTCAAGCATGCTACATGCTAAGTGCAACTGTTTTGCTTTACTGAGCATGCTACATTCCCAAGCCAGGAAAGCAGGCAACTCTGTGAAGGCTTGCTCCAGTTAAAAGCAGGTAGACTCCCAAGGGTGGGGACAGGCAGCTCTGAAAAAGACCGAGTGCCCCCAGGACTAGGTTGGTTTCCCTTTTGTTTTCCTGTAATTTGGGGAGTGGTCAAATGTTGTTGCCTGACAGGGTTTTCCTTCAGTTAACAATGAGACTCTGTCCAGAGAGAGCATTTTTCAAGTTACATGGTCTCAGCCAGAATGAATAAGGCAGCCACTCTGCAGCAGGGGATCAAAACCACCATGTAAATGTATGCAAATAAGGTCCTGTTGGGTTAAGAAGGATCTAATGGTTCAACATGGGGCCCAAGTCCCCTACAAAGGCATGTGCAGACCCCAGGCTCATATAACTGTGCAGATGGAGTACCTGAAAGGGGCTGGATGAGTCCTCTCAGGCGGCTGTGTACCCATAAGCTCATCCTTCTAACCCTATCTCATGTCTAGCTAACTCCCTACTGTACAAAATTTTATCCTTTGTGTTCTCATGTTTTCAAAAGGAAAACTGACCAATTAGGAACACATAAAGTACATTTTAAGAACTTATCTCTGTCCTTAATTGCAGGATGGCTGCTTCTGTGGGTCTTAAATTGTTACCTACCAAATCTCTGTTATTGAGACAGTGAAGGGAACCCGGTCTGTAAGTAGATCCTTCACCAAGGGAGTGATACCTGGGTCCTCAGCACTCCATTCACGGTCCTCAGACACTCAGAAAGAGTACCTACTCTCCAGTCAGTCCTGTGCCCAGTGCTGCTCATAGGAAGGGAAAGGAAAGCCTATGGATGTGGAGTGTAGACAGCCCAAGGCACTGGCTTAAACACAGCTGAGTTGTTCTCTGTGCTCTTTTCCCAGGCTTGGGGTTGATGGTTTGGGGACTACTATCTTCTCATCTCTCCTGGACACCTCCCCAACATTATGTGCCCACATGAAGGAGGACAGAGGGGAAGGAGCATTGCCAACCCATCTACCTGTCATCCCCTTACATCAAGAAAATCAAAAGCCTTTTACAAAGAAGGCCTCCTTCCAGCTGTAGTGAACTTCTGCTTTATTAGTTAGAACTGTCCCATGTGTCCACCCTAGGGGCAAAGAACCTTCTGGCAGAAGCCCTGGAATCCTGGAGTCCATGGAGTTTTCTCACTGCTTATCAAATCTTGATGACCCCCTACCTGGCTTGCCCACCAGTCTACTGTCTGGTGTCTGCTTCTGAGCTTGGGTGCCAGGAATCATTTTTCCTTTCATGAACAGTGGTGGAGCTATGGAGGGGAGCTGAGATCCATCCACTTGTGGGGACTACTGTGCCCCAGGGACAATCATGCCGAATAATAAATTCAGTGTTGTTCCATCAGCTCTGGGTCACCAGGTCCCTCAAGAGGGTTTCTCACCCATACTGAGGAGGGTGGGAACAAGGCCCTGGAGTGCTTCAAAACTCAGCAGAGTCTCAAATCCAGGAGAAAGCTTCTTGCATGAGGGGTCAAAACAGTGTCACACAGCTGTGATTTTTTTTTACCCTTTCTTGTTTGGAATCTGTCACTAGAGTCAGCCCACGGGTGGCCTGAAGGCAGAGACTGTGACAATGTATTATCCATTTCTGTGTGCCTAGATGAAGTCTGTGCTTAGAGCTTTTCTGAATCTCAGTAAAGCATTTCAGTTTGAATAAATGAGTGAATGGGGAAATAAACAGATGTGTTGTTATCCAGGATTCAGAGGCATCTTGTCCACTGTGAATTAGAGTATGGCTGAGAGGAGCTTGAGGTGCTGAGTTCGCCTTCCTGCCAAGCAGGTGACCCCAGGGGCCCTGACCCTTCTGTGGGGAAGTCTGGCTGAGGGTATTTTGGGAGCCATTCATCCCAACTTTACAAAGTGAGGTATAAATCACGCTTTGAGCCTTGTGAATGTCTGAGGTTTACTGATGGCCCCAAAAAGGATTTTGCAGTTGTTTCGGGAATGAGTCCTTAAAGCAGTTTGGCAAGTTCTACATTCTTCAAGATCACTATCCATCTTTTCCATGTGTGGCCTCCAGATTGGCTTTGCCATTTGGTTGGAGAACCAGGTCCTCCCTTGAGATGTTTGCATTTGTGACTCAGTGGTGCGGCCTCTCCTGAGCTCCAGCTGTCCGTCTCCAGAGCTTTGCTCACCATCTTGGAAAGGCCCCTCCTAGTCACCCCCTTTTATATTTTAAACTTAGTTGAATAACAGGCGGGCTCCAGGCAGACGGCCAGAGTTAAAGCCATTGATCGCCACCCTGCAGCTGCCATGGTCCAGGGCGGAGTTGTCTAAATATTGCCTGGTGCCTGTGTCTTCTCTCATGTTTCACGCTAGACGGACAGCTTGACGCTGTTTCCAAAATAGCCCCTGCCATGGGCTTGTCAGGCCTGTTGATGCCTTCTAAGATAAACATTAAAAATACCTCTTCCCAGATCAGGAACAGTCTCATTTTCCCCCTCACTGGTGATGAATTAAGAGTGGCCCTGTAGTCCAGTCGTGAAGTGTTTGTGCCCCTAGACAGGGGAAGCCGCCTTTGCATATAGAACTGATGGAATGATGAGACATACTACGTGAGGAAAATAATCATGCAGGAAGCATACGTTGCATCCTGGGCAGGTTGGACTTCCCAAGGCTCAACAGCTGCCATGAGGAGAAAGGAAATCCTTACCCTAGTCTCAGGGCTCTGATGGGCTTGACCTTGCCCTCCTCCCAGAGCAGCCCTCCATGGGTTTTTCTCTGAGATCTCCCTGCCAAGATGCTCACATGGAGACAGGCTCAGGGACCTAGAGCCACTGAATGGATCCAACATTTTGAAGTTCAGAGCTAGGGCTCATTCATTCTCAGAGACTTAGACCAAAACAGTTCTATTTCTTTTTAAACAACAATTCATGAAGATTTTAAGATAAGACACATTTATAACACAATAGCATCTTAATTACTCTCTTGACTTCCCAATTTGGGGCATAAACACTTCAGCACAGGACCACAGGGCCATGCCTAACTCATCAGCAGGGAGGGGTCATGTTATTGCATTACAAGCTAAAGGAGAAAAGGCTTATTTTAGCTCACAATTTGTAGAGGTTTCAGTCCATAGTCAGCTGGCTCGAAGACAGGGTAGCATGGCAGAGGAGGGACAGTGCATGGCACAGCAAGAGGCAGAGTGTACCATCTCGGGGGAAAGATGGAGATATGTATCTATCTCCTGGCCACACCCACAGTGACCCACCTCTTCCTTCCAGGCTTTACCTACTAATATCACACCCCACTATAAACCCATCAGTGGAGTAACCCAGAATCCATGATCCAGTCATCTCCCAAAAGCCCCACCTATGAGTGTGTGTGGCTTTGTGGGGAGAATGTCTAAATATAAACCGTAACAGGTAGGACAACTCTATTTATTTATTATTTTTGGTGTGACTTGCTCTAGTGCTTTTGTGTAACTGAGAAATGTTGCTTCTTCAGGCATCTGAATTCTTCTGGAATTGTACCTGAAGCTTCATAGGGTGATTTACAGAACACTTTTCTGGTCTGCCTCAAGCACTCTTTTGTCCCATTTTGTGGACACCCCAATATACTCTCAGAATTTCATATATATTTCCATGCCTTTATCTCGGTTACTTCTCTGTCTTCACTGAGACAATATACTTGATGCCCAAAATTAAGGAAGGAGAGGTTTGTTTAGCGTAGTTTGTGGAGGTTTCAGTTTATAATCAGTTGGTTCCAAGGCAGAGTGGCACATAACAGAGGGTAACTGTTCATTGAGGTGGAAAACAGCAAAAGTAGTGAGAGCAAAAGGGAGAAGTGGCAGAGAGAAGGATCTTCCCCCGTCTCTCTATTGTATGCAAACTACCTTCTCCAGGGAGGGTATAACACTCACACCCATAACCCCAGCACTGGACCATGAATCAATCAAAAACTCTAGAGGTCCACCTCATGACTGAATGGAACTTTGTGGGGACATCCAGGGACAAAGCATAACAGCCTTCAAACATGTGGATTCCTCATCTGTATGGCATGTATCACTGGCTCTATCTCACTATTCCAGTAAGAAAAGCCTCTCTGGGCAAGGTCTGCTGTCTTTGGCAGGTACATGGCCCACCTGTGCCCTGAGTGCCCAGCAGCTGTCCACATCTGTCCTTTGTTATACTGTGTTGTGAATATTGGTTTCATGTCTGGCTTCTTCTAGTGGATGAGGCTGTGAGTCCTTTTGAGATGAGACAATACTTTGCTCCTATTGTACCCCAGAATAAAGCAAAATATTTCAGAGCTGATGTTCAACAAGGACACCAGTAGGCAAGAGCATGAGTACCTGCTGAGATACCAGCTCAGACACCCTTCTGGTACTGGAGGTGCGGTAGGCTCTTTTCATTGTCATATGTCACAGGGTGTCCATGGGCCATGTTTTCTCACCAGCTTCTGTTTCGCTTGCTTTCCTCAGATGTGCTCTGTCCAAGTGTCCGTGTAGAAGGAGATCGCTTCGAGCACACCCATCGAGAAACCAAGGAAATCACAGGTAAAAGTCACCACCCACTTGTGCTTTGGGGGCTTGCTGGACCTGGGTGTGACACTCATCTATTTAGGGGTGGCCCTCTGTCCACCATTCTTATCATTCTACAGCATCCCGACAGTGCAGATGGCAGCCATCTGTCTCAGGGTAAGGAACCTTCACTGCCTTCTATTTGGCAGGCTGTGGAGCTCTTACAGGAGTCATTAAATGATGTACCACTTTCTTTGTAAAGAAAGTGGTGAGAGAACAAGCAAAACTTGGCAAAAGAAGCAAGAAAGTGAATAAATAAAGGCCCTTGGGAGCAAGGGGAGAGTGAATTGCAGCAGGAGAGCAAAAAGTCACATGGCAGCTAAGCCTACAGCAGAGAGAGATGCCGCAGTAGTGTTGCACACGCTGTACATGAATATGACAGGGAGCACAGTGTGGCAGTCTGTGGGGTGGCTGTGTCTGTGTCCCCGGCAGCCTGGCGATGATGTTGGCATTATTCAGTCTTGCCTGTGGCCAGACTTGCTGCTAAGTTCATTAAGTGCATGAACTCAAGGCAGTTTCTTCTACCCCCCATGCCTGGGATATCAACCTTGTTTCTTTCACTGATCCCTGCTGGTCAAGGTCCTTCTCTGCCAGTTGCGTCTGCTCAGGTCTAGTTTTGACCACGTGCTTGTCACCTATCCCAGCCAGAGAGCCTTATGAGGACAGTACAAGTTGCTGGGCAGACACAGCCATGTCATTGTGCCCCAGATCTTCAGAATGCCAGCACCTGTATCTTGGAGCCTGAAAGAGTTTTCTAGAATGGTCGGAGGTTGTTGTGCCTGTGTGTACAGCGGGAAGAGTGTGCCAAGGAGCTGACACTCCTGGGAGCAGCCCCAGCCTAAGACTTGTTATAGAACCTTCCAGCTCCACTGATCCAGATGGGGTTATTCTCAGGTCCATGTGACAGCTCATTGCCTGGAGTTTATTAAAATTTGGGTGAAGTGACCTGATCATCAGAAGCTAGTGTGTTTTCCTACCTTGAGAAGTGCGGGGCCCATGGGCCAAGGGTGAAGGGAGTACACAGATTCAGAGCTCTTCCCTATAGGCTGCTTTCAGAGTTGGGGAGCACAGCACTTTCTTGTCCTCCCACCTACTCCATGGGTGGCAGAGGTAGTAGAAACAAAAGTTGCTCTCTCTTTGGTGTTGCAGTGTGAATCCAGCACACTGTGCCTTTCATCCGGACTGCTGTAGCATCCGTGTAACTGTGTCACCTTCTCACATTGCCCTGTTCCCTCCCCTGCCTCAAGAGCTGATTTCCTAACACTCAAATTTCTTGGCTTTCAGAACCCTCATGTTTCTTAGCCCTTCCCCAAGGGTTCTGTCTGTTTAGTCCTGGCATATTCTCAATGCTCTTGGGTTGCTTACTGGTCTGGAAAGGTGTAGTGCTCCCCTTAGCTGAGATTTCCTCTGCTTCATGTCTCCATCCCCACGCTGGGCTCCTACTCATCCCTCCAAGTCCAACTGAAGAGTCATCTATGAGAAATCATTTCAGGCCCCAATAGGGCCATTAACTGCTCTCTTAACATTTAATCCAATCCTGGGAACTGATCAGAAGATGTGACTATTCGCTTCCCTGTCTACTGCCTTAGCAAGCATATGAGCTCATTGACAGCAGAGTCTATTTTATGTTGAAAGTCTTTTGTGTGTCCTAAGGCTTAGAGCAGTACCTGGCACTTAGAAGGAGTTCAGTGAACGTGTGCTGAATGAACAAATAGGTGTATGAATGAACTGAATGAAAGGAGGACGCCTCATGTAAAGTGTGAATGGGTGAATGGGAAATTGGATGCATGGATAGGAGAGTTAGAAGGGTGGGAGAGAGCAAGGGTGGGAAGGAAGAATAGAAGGAAGCAAGGAGGAGGGAGGAAGAGGAAGGGAAAAAGGACGACAAATGAACAAATGAGTCAGCCTGTGTCAGCTGTAACAGAGTGAGTCTAAGCCTTCCCTGCTATTCTACAGACTGAAGAGCAAAAAACATTTCATTTGTTCTACTTAGGAACAGTTGATTCTTTGGGGGAAGATAAGACAGTGTGTGTGTGTGTGCGCGTGTGTGCATGTGTGTATGCATGCATGCATACATGTCTGGTGCATATGCTCAGGCATGTGTTCCTGTGTGTAGGTGCACATGCATGTATGTGTGACTATGCAGAACATAGCACAAATGTTTTAGTGCATGGCATCTGAGTAGAGTCCTGATGAAAAGCCAGCTTGGTGATTGGACAGAAGCAGAACCCTCTGTTATGAGTCCTATGTCTGGGTTCCTGACACCTCCTCCCCTCTGTGGAAGCTCCTTGGAGTTGAATGACCCTGCCAGATGGTCCTCCATCCGCATGCAGAGCAGATGCTCTGTTTGCACAGCTCTGTGTGCACAGAAGACCTACTTTGTCTGCTGTCTATTCACATAATTGTTGGCCCTGATAAAATATTCCAGCCATGTAGAGGTTAAAGAGGGAGTTATGGAGAGAGATGAGCCCCAGACTTGCCAATTTGAAAGCCACTGGGTAATTGTAGAAGCTTTTGTATTCTGGAAAAATGCACCTCCCCAAAGCCTCACCTCTATGCATTTCCTTACAATGACTCTGGCTACATTTTAGGCCTTGTCTCAGCTGGGATAAAGAAGACAAAGATGAGAACAGACAAGAGACATAGAGCAGGAGGTACTCAGCAGATCTCCTGTTGCCAGCCAGGTGACTGTGTGTCAAGCTTCTGACCTCTCTGAGCCTCAGTTTCTCCATCTCTAATTAATATGACCGGTTTCTCTGAGGGTCCCTTTTAGCTTTCATGGCCATCCTTCAAATTTGTAGCCACTAAAAATGTTACAAAACTGTCCTGGGTCTTAGTTCTTCGTGTGTAAAAATGTTGTTCCAGGCTATGCAAGTCTGCAGTTTGGCCTAGAATTCTTTCTCCTTCCCACCTGGACCCCCATATCCAGATATTAAAGTCTGCCTGTGTCTTGGTTACTTTTCTCTCATTGCTGAGACAAAATACCCAATGCTCAAAATGAAGGAAGGAAAGGTTTATTTAGCCTACAGTTTGTGGAGGTTTCAGTCCATACTTGGCTGGTTCAGAGGCAGGCAGAGTGGCGCAAGGCAGGGCGCAAACTGTTCAGGGCAGCAGAGCCCAGCAAAAACCACCAGAGCAAAAGGGAAGAATGACTGCAAGCAGCCTCCTTTTCTTCCCTACATTGTAAACAACCTACCCCATCCAGGGATCCTGAACCTCTCACACAATCTCCATGCCCTCGTCTTCCACAGGCTCAGGATGTTTACAAAGGAAGCACCCCAGCTTCCTCCTGAGTCACTCAGCTAAACCTCTAGATTCCCCAAGTTGACACAATGTATCAACCATAACAGCCTGCCATGGTTTAGATCAAGAATGTCTGCCTCAGGCCTCAGGAGGTCATGGGGGTGGCTTCTGAAAGGTGATTGAATCATGTGGGTCATGTAAGTGATCTGCGGTTAGGAGGCAGGGTCTGATCTGAAGAGACAGTTCACTAGGGCCAGACCTGGAAGGGCACCTTCCCCTCCCCAGCTCCTCTCCTCTCTCTCTGCTTCTGGCCGCCATGATGTGAGCAGCTGTGCTCTGCCAGACCCTCCCACTTTGCTGTTTCCGTGTTTAAGCAGACCAAACATGGACTGAAACGCCTGAGATCATAAGCCCAAATAAACCTCTCCTCCTCTAAGTTACTGGTGTCCATTATTGTGTCCCAGCAATGGGAAAAGTATTAAGACCCTGTCCACTGTATCTCCTGAAAAGTTCTACAATTCAAGTTCATCTTCTATCCCTCCTTTCACCTGTCTTAGCATGCTTGTTCTCCCTTGTCTCCCTACGGCTCTCCCAGTGCACTGTAAACCAGAGGAACCCTGCATTTCTGCCTGAGGTACAGCCCCTCACTGGAGCTCCTCACCGTCTGCAGAAAGAAGCTAAAACTTCCCCACTGGCCAGCAGAGCCAGCCTGTGAACTTCATTCCCAGCCAGTGTCCCCCTTTACTGTGACTCCTGATGTCCCAGAGTAGCTAAGATCCCTGTTCCTTATTGGATTCTGGGCAGCCAGACAGGAATCTAATATATAGAAAGTCCTTAACAATGGATTGCTGAATTCCTTCCTTCTCTCTTTCCATAAGCAGTGTCTCCAAAGGAACAACTAAAGCAGCGGACTTTTAAAAAAATTTCTAAATCGATACATGATAATTGTACATATTTTGGAGTATAGTTATGTTTGACATATATATACAGTATGTCATGATTAGTTCAGGGTGCTTTGCATAGCCATTAAACACTTATCATGTGTTCGTGTTGGAAACATTCAAACTTCTAGCTATTGTCAAATGTCTACAATAAGTTATTGTTAACTGCAATCATGTCTTGGTACTCCCTTGCTTTAAAACTCATCAAATTTGGTACTCGATGCATTCTGACATGAATATTTTGACCTGGTACCACCCATGCTTTGTTTGGTACTCCATGTGCAAAGTGCACATCACTTACCTTATGCCTCCTACCTCTTTCCAGCCAGAATAACTTACTTTGTATACATCTCCTAGAGCCAAAGGACAATGAGTACCAATGCACCAGTTAAAAGACAAAAAAGTACTGCTGAGGATATGGAGGAAGGGAAACTTCTGTTCCCCATTGGGGGGAATGTGAGTTAGTATAGCTATTCTGGAGAGCAGCTTGGATGTTCCTCCAAACACTAGTGGCAGAACCAATATGTGAACCAGACATCTCCCTATGAGTTTTGTCCAGGTCCAAAGCCCATGACCAGTCTATTACTTTTTCATTGACAGTGACTCTTAGGTCATCTCTTATGAGAAAGCAAAACAAAATATAGATGCTTCTCATGAATGCTGTGTCATGAAGATAGTTTTCTTCTTCCTGATGTTTCTTTCTCTCAAGGTAGTCAACTTCAAAGCTGCTGTACTAGAATCCAAGCAAAGTCCAGGTGAATGGCAAAAATGTGGATGCAGGAAGAAAAGCCCTATCTTGAGGTTTGCCTGCAGAGCCAAGGCACCGTTTGAGCTTCTGGGACACCAAGGCCAATGTTCCTGGAAGAGGAATTGAAATAGTGTGTTCTGTGTCTGTTATTTATTTTCTCCCTGGATTTACAACAACGATCATAAAATAATGTGTTCCTGAATAGAAACATATTACAGTAAATGACAGCTGCCCTTAATCCCCCTCAAAATACTCCCTTCACTTGACCATACTTACAGTATTCTTCTTGTAAGTATTCTTCTTTCTGAAGCAGTGTTTCACGTCTCTTCCATAACTGTCTTTATGAAGTATGGCCACAAATACGGTGAGGGCTGCTGCCCAGTTCCATCCAAAAGAAAGGCAGGCTCCTTAAAACCTTATGACGAGTCCTTGTTCACCTCACCCAATCTGGCACTGTGCAACTTCTGACTTCCTCAGAGTCCAAATGACCATGAAAGGTAAGCATTTGGAGCTGATTCAAGACCTCAGGGTCACCCCAAGCCCTCAAGTAAAGATACTTACGAACAAGGCCTTCCAGAACTGCTTTAGAAAGTCAAAAGGAGAGAGTGCATACATCCAGAAATTTTTTGAGAGGGATTAATGGTAATATGTTTTCTACTGTAATAATCTTAAAATATTTAAACATGCACTGTATTCATCGACCCCGCCATGAATATTTGAACTGCTTCTGTCACATACCCATCCCGTCACAGGTAGAGGAAGCTGTCTTTGCGGAAGTAACCTGCTGCTCCTTTGTGTCTGGTACATTTCCTCTGCCAAACTCGCTCCTACCTCTTCTCTTTGCACAGGTTTTGACCTGATGGATCTGTTCAGTGTGAAGGAAATCCTGGGAAAGAGAGAGAACGGGGCCCAGAGTTCCTACGTGCGGATGGGATCCTTTCCTGTAGTGCAGAGGACCGAGTGAGTAGTCACTTCTTTTCCAGGCCCCCTCCAAGTGCCTTGGAACAGTGCAGGGAGGGGCAGGCACTGAGCTGGGGTGTACCCCGGTGAACCATGCCTGGGGAGGTCACAGTAAAGGAAAGAAACTCAGCCACTGAGTGGGGATTCAATCTGTTTCTTTACCCTTCTATCCTCACTGACTGTAGCAATTCTTTGGCCCTTCTACAGTCACCTTTCCATACACGTTTGGCCTTATTCATTCAGGCATGTCCTTTTCTGGCAGTCCACTGCATTGCAACCATTTACAGTCACAGGTACATGCACCTAGTGGAGACTGACCACAGAATGTCCTAGAATCAGGTAGGGTTTTGACCCATGGAAACTATTTTGGAACTGATTGGGGGCCGGATCTGAACACATTATCTGTGGCTTAGTTTCCTCCTGTTTTCCACTTGAGCTGGGCATCCTGCCCTGCACCTTAGTTACGAGGATATGATACAGAGGTTTTCACAGTGTCTGTTACCTGCTGTGTCTCCAGTCAAGGGGTAACGAGCCAAGCAAATGCTCTACTTTCCTCCTCACAGACAGATCAGTTGAAAACAAAACCAATATTGTGCCATGTCACCTCTGTTCTGTCTTGAAATTCTTGAGTTGCTTCCAGTGTTTTCAAACTGGGGTGGGATTGATAGGGAAGGCTCCAGGTGTGATCGGGCCATGAGGCTGTGTGGTCTCCTGGCTCATCCCCAGGCCTCCCTTATCCACCTCATCTGTGGTCCTAGATCCTGATAGCCTTCTGTATCCCAGCTCTGCCCTCTGGCTGGGACACCTCTGCTCCTCCTACAGAATGCAGTTCCATTATTATTCTATCCAGGATACTGTCCCTGGACTCCTGGTCCAAGCCAGGCCTCCCTCAGCCCACTGTTTTTACAGCCTGTCTTCCTGCACACAGCAGACCCAGTGAGCATCTGTGCAATGAATGAGTCCTTCGGGACAGGATCCAGAAACTCCAGAGGGAGCTGAGTCTTGGTCCTAGCACGGAACTCCCTGCCCTTTGCTGAGTGAATGAGTGAATGAGGCCGCAGTGAATTAAAGTGCCGTGTCAGATTCCAGCTGCCCAAGGTGGATGTCAAGTACTAGGTCACAGAATTTGGATTTTTGCCCATGTGCAATCACTTAAGTCATGAATTAGACACTGTGTGACACCCTAAGGTCATCTCATCTTTGGCTCACAGTGTCTGCATTTGTCACTGAGATTTTACAGAAAGAAAACAAGGCAAATTTCTTTCTCTCTGAGCCTCCTTCTCTCACCTGTGAAAGGCAGTGATGACTGTCAGCTGGCTTTGAAGACACTGGTCTCCGTATATCTACACACAGATTCGGCCCATGCTGTTATTTGTCCCCTGGGTCCCCTGGGGGTGCCCAAGGATGAGCAGAGTCCAGTCTCCAGTCTCGCTTCACTCCCCTGTCTAATTTACCAGCCATACTGCTTATACTCAGACAAACACACAAAGATCCTAGTTGACTTCCTCTTAAAGGAAAATGCAATAAAGAAAGAATAGAACAAAGCAGGGAGAAAGCAGAAGTTACCGGGGACGAGGGCCAGGGCCTAACCTAGGGCTCCTCCTATTGGCTAGCAGTTCCTCTTTCCCTTGAGACACCTGGATGAAAGGCAGAATTGCTTTTGGCACTGCTTTGTGGAGCAGAGGGTCAGACCCAGCGCTTGGTGATGAATTCGGACTCATGAGATGCTGACAGTTGTCTACAGGAAGGGCTGCCATATGGTTTCATGTTTGTTTTAATGGCAAAATTCCAGGAAGAAATCAAACTGATAAAGTACTGACATTTCAAGAAAGAACAGTTTCCCTTTAATTGCTAATGTGTTGAAACTTGCACACCGATATATACGCTTAATTTAATTTGCAGGTTAATTCTACCATAATTGAAAAGAGGTGTCCCTTTGAATATCGACATTTTTCTCAATTGTTTAACCTCTAAGAGACATTTTACATATCTCATCCAGGGTATTTCTCACTGCAGTACCATGAGGTGAACAGGGCAGGCATTATTCTCATTGACCTGGTGCAATGTTTGAGACTCTGAGTGGGACAAGCAGTTTTTCAAAATCTCTCTGTTTGTTGGAAGTGCAAGTTGACCTCAAACTCAGTTCCTTGAAACCCAAACCCATGTTCATTGCCTCATATCTTATAATCTGCTGTATTATTTTGGGAAAGGGTTGGAATAGGACATTTTCTTTACCTAGATATTCTCTACTGATGACCTTTTTAATCTCTTGGATTAATGTGACATTTTCTTAGGTATACATATGTTACATATATCTTAGGGTATACAGACATGCATATGTCTATGGATGTACCTCAAAAGTATAAAAAGAAAGAAAATAGGAATACAGTTGCATTCACTCAGGAAATTAAAAAAAAATGAAGAGGAATATTTCTCTGTGGCTACCCAACCTCTGTCTGTGGATGGAGCCTGGGGTGTGTTCTCATGTGAGCAGTGGCCAGGGTGTTGCTGAACTGTGAAGGAGGCACAGGTGGTGTGTGTGATGTGCCTGGCTGCTCTGCTTGGATGTGATTCTGGGTGAAATTCTGGCTCACAGCATGACATTAAGGCCACTTCCATGTGGATCTGTGAGCTGAGAATCACAGAAGATTGGTCGTCTGTAGTCAGAAGAAGTGTCCCTAAGGACATGCAAATCTAAGAACCAGGAAGCCAGACGCCTTCCCACTTCCCTTCCTGGCTGTCTGGCCAGATGGATTCCACCTCCTCCAAAGGAGAAATCCATGTCCTGTTTGTCCCCAGAGATGCCCCTTTGCCGCAGTGCGGTATCCAGCTCCACCACGACCAAATTCTGCAGAATGAACGAAGGTTCACTCAGCTGATGGCTACGCAAAGAGCTGTGGATCCTGGTCTTCTGGGTGTGACACTCTGCAAGTTTTCAGGAGCGTCCCCAGCATAGCCTGGGTGCCACCACCTGTAGCAGCAGAAACAAAACACCTGCTTCATGAGTTCTTTTAAGGAAGAAAGGAGATATACATGAACTTGTGACATCCAGCTTGAATTAAGCTTCATTAAGTTCTTATTTTAAAAATAAATCTTAGAACTTTATATCAAATGAGATCATATGTGTAAGCAGTATACTTAACCTAGGACACACTACAGAAAAATAAACTAAACTTCATTGGATAGATTTTAAGGGTAGGTTAAGTCAGCCATCTCAGCCAGGGAAAACGTGGACCCTATAAACTTTGGCAGTATCCGACGGCATTTTTGTTATCACAGCTGGGGTAGGAGGGGACAAGGGATGTTGCTAGGTGACTGACCTGAGACGTACCAGCTGGCTCCCAGGTCAGTGTTGTCCTGGATGTGTGCTCTAGGAAAATTAACCAGACTCTCACTGGGGCTAGGGAAAGCAAGGCTTTTCCACGGAACCACGATACAGACAGTTTTGTGCAGCGTTTATGGGGAGCTTGCCAGGCTGTGGGCACCACGGCAGGTGCTGAAGGACAAGGACTTGCCAGTGTCTCCTTCCAGGGGACCTCACAAGAAAAATGTGGGGAGGATGGAGGGGCAGAGGTCGGGTGGCTACGAGTTAAGCAAATGGAGCAGTGATGGGGAAGTGGGAGTGTGTACAAACAACTTCTGCAGAACCCCGTTTGCAAGGGCCGGGAGATGAGATGGCTCAGACAGCCACTGAGAACGCAGTGTTTGGGGAGGGGTTGCTGTGGCACTGGGCTGGGGGTGGAGTGAAGGCTGATCTCAGAGGCATGAGGGAGCTCAGGGGCTCTGTCCATGATGTGAATGGAGATGAAGCACAGCTGGCCTGTGTATGCTGTGTGGAGGCACAGAGGGCTGGGAGCTTGGATCATGGAGGAGGACTTGGCTCTCCATAGTAGGAAACTGACAATTTTCATGATTGAGTTTAAGAGAGAAAGGGCAGTTCCAAAACTAGCTGGAGTAGAGCAGTAGGGAGTCACAGATGCCCCGAGTGAGGGTCTGGGCATGCAGACCTGTTGGGCCAGGGTCTGGTGGAGGGAAGATGAGGGGCTGTGCTCTGATCCATTCCAGCTACTGTGACAACGTCTGGGTGGCTCACAAGCAGCAGATACTCATTCCTCACAGATCTGGAGCTGGGAAATCTAAGATACAAACTCATAGACAACTGTCTTCTCACTGTAGTTTCATGTGGCAGCAGGGCTGAATGAGCTCTGTGGGCTCCCCACTCCTAAGAGCATCCAAGCCGTCATAAATTTCACCTTCATGACCCAACCAGCTTCCAAAGACCCTACCTCCTGACACCATTGCCTTGTGGGTTAGGATTTCAATACGTGAATTTTGTGAGATACACCCACTGAGACCATAGCACCTTGGTACCTGGGACAGGAAGCAAAGCAGTGTAAGGTAAAGCAGTTGGTTGAGCAGGAGCAGGGCAAAAAGAGAAGGCTTGGAGTCTCCACTACGTGCGTGCTGGGGCAGGGGCTGCTTAGGGTAGTGATGATGCAGAGCCAGATACAGATGGACACTGCAAGGTACATTGGAAGGAGCTAGGGTGAGGGTGGGGGTGGAGCAGGGAGACAATGCAGGGCTATGACAACGTCTGCAGTGGGTCTCATTGAGGCACTGGCCTGAGCACAGGGCAGCCAGTATAGTTGAAGAAGTTGTACTGTGGAGATCCTTTGGAGGAGGCATTGGCAGGCCTCAGTGGCCAAGGGGATATATTGGCTTCCTTCCCTGCTGTCTGCTGCCCTCACACAGCCCCGTGTAACCTCTGTTTCTCCACAGAGATGTGTTTCCCCAAGGTCTCCCTGATGAGTATGCCTTTGTCACCACCTTCCGGTTTCGGAAAACATCTCGGAAAGAAGACTGGTACATCTGGCAGGTCATTGACCAGTATGGCATCCCCCAGGTACTCGTGCTGTCTTGTTTCCGTGGTCTCAGAGCCTGCCCGCATTTGCTTCTTTCAGGGGATGGCAGTAGCCACTGTATTTTCTCCAGGGCACTGGTATATGGGCCTTGGAGAAGCTGCAGGGTAGAGATGCTAGGGCTCATAGGGTCTGACATCTTCCCCCAGTGATAGCCCAGGGCCAGACATTCTGAGAGAAGGAAGGAAACATAGTGTCCATCCTCTAGGGCTCTCTGGATAACCGGGAAGTGCCCACCACCTATGCTGTCAGTGGCACCGGCCTTGTCTGCGGTACGCTCCACATAGCTGCGTGATGTAGCACTGGAACTGGAACATCTTGTGCCTCCTGCTTTTGGGGTTTGGGCTCTGAGAGTCCTTGCTTTCATAGCTGGAAAGTAGAACACAGAGAATGTCTATGATGCACAGTTGGCAGAAGAATCAGATAAAATAATATCTGGAAAAGCAGCCAGTACAGTGTCTGACACCGTAGAATTTTCTCATGAGTAGATTACTTCTTAGGCCTGTGGCAGGTCTTCCTGGGGTTTTTCACGCAGGCTCGAAATGCTGTCTTCACCTGTCTAGAGTGTCTTTGTTCTTAATTTCCACAAGGAAAAATGGTGCAGTAGGGAAAGTCAGATCCCAGAATCCCAGCCACCCCTGCAGCCTGTTGGTTTGAGTTGAAAGCAGCACTACTTCCTCTTCTACACCCTTTTGCTCTCAGGCATAGAGCAGCTATACCTTTGTCCTCTCCTGGAAAATAAACTGTGTATAGATGCCATTTAACCGTACCTGGGGAATGCTGTCTAAATTCTCATGTGGGTTTAAATAAAACAAAAGCCCATATATGTATGCAGCAGTCCCACCAGTGTCACAGTCAGAGCCTGCTCCCTTAGGGTCTGAGCTAGCACACGTCGCTCACCCGCCTACATCTGCTCTCTGTGTGGTGGAGGAGGTGCTCTCAGCAACTCACCAGTCTTCCTTCATTTTATCCTCATCACCTCTGTATAGATGGGGATGAGCTATTATCTCACAGAGGTAGAAACTGAACATAGAGAGGAGGAGCAATTTGCCTGAGGTTTCACAGGTAATGAGATCAAGAGCTGAGATTGAAACCCAGGCAGCTAAGCTCCCAAACTGATGCTTTTAACCTTGTGCTCAGCTGGCCCATCCCCGGGAGCTAGTCCTGCCGAGTCCCTCCTTTGTAACATACTCTGGCCCAGACAGATGCATACATTTTCTGTAGTACCCCTGGGCACATGGAGAGGCACAAGTGTTTCAGTGAGATCTGACAAGAGGCCCAATTTCCTGAGTGTGGGAGTCAAGATTCTTCCGCAAAGGACATTTTTCTAGAGAGCAGGCAGCTCATTGTGCTCCCGTCCAGTTCCATCTCCAGTTACATAGGTTTGCTTCTCCACTTTCTCAGGTCTGGTGGGGAGGGGTTGGGTGCATGCCGTAACATTCCTGTGGGTGAGTCCACGCCACCCCCGTAGTCTGGGTTCTCCTCTTTCATGGCATTTGCAGAGCTGTGTCTCTCGCTATCCAGGGACTTTATTCCGCTCAGGTTTTACCTTTGTCCCCAAGATGAAAGTCAGTACAAGTTAGCAGACGGGGTTGCAGACTGGTTTCTGATATCTTGTATCTGGCCAGGGGATGCATTTGGTCTAGCCAGCCAAGGGTCTTAAGAGACTCTGAAGCTAGTTAAGGCTTCTAGCTTATCTCACTACAGCTCCAGGGCTTTGTGCAGTCTCATAAAACCTCTCTTACCTGCACAGCGCCTCCCACCCAGGGGCCCCTGGGTTCATGGGTTTCATGACTGCACTTAGCCCAGGGCTTAGAGCAACCTGCAAAGTGGCTATGATGCCATTATTCTGAGCAAGAGCCCAGAGAATGTTGCTACTGGCTTGAGATTGCACAGCAGTTGGCCAGCTGGCAGAGTCTCAGCCTAGATCTGACCCAATTTTGTCAGCTCTCACTCTGTAGCCCCCAGTTGGACCCACTCAGTGAGTATCTGGTTGTATCCCCTCTAGGTCTCCATCCGGCTGGATGGTGAGAACAAGGTGGTGGAGTACAATGCTGTGGGTGCCATGGAAGATGCTGTTAGGGTTGTCTTCCGAGGTCCCCGTGTTAATATCCTCTTTGACCGGGACTGGCACAAGATGGCCCTGAGCATCCAGGCCCAGAATGTCTCCCTGTACATTGACTGTGCACTGGTGCAGACGCTGCCTATTGAAGAGAGGGAGAACATCGACATCCAGGGCAAGACAGTGATCGGAAAGCGCCTCTATGACAGTGTGCCCATTGATGTGAGTACCAGGGCCCCAGGACAGAGGCTTGGGAGCTGGGTGATCTTGCTGACCCCCACATCTGCATGTGCCATTGATCAAGCCATCACCTTGAACTGAGAAAGGTGGACGCTGACTCATGTCAGAGCCCAAATTTATAATCATTCATTTATCCATTCCCTCACCCATCCAGCCATTTCTTCAGCCATTCATCGTGTGTATATCGAGCACCAACTGTGTACCAGGTGTTGTTCTAGCACTGGGGATAGTAGAACCTATAAAGAACAGCAAGACCAATGTTCAAATGCATGTTCTTCTACGCAAGGGGCTTGAGCACTCTCAGATTTTAGTATCTGTGAGCCTTTGTGGAACTAAGGCCCTGTGGGTGCCAAGAGACAGCTTGGGTGAGTTCCAAAAAGTGAAAACTGCCACACAATCACAAAATCTATGTTTCCAGTAACCCAGACTATCCAGGTGTGGACAAGGACAGAGAGGAGATATAGCTCCCAGAACCTCAGTCCTGTGAATGGCAGCCTGGTCCTTCCAGCAGCTCAGCAGTGTTAATGGAACACCTGCTGGTGCGTGTGAGCCACAGCCATATCGCACCTTCCTGGAAGAGTTCAAACAGGAGTGGGGAGCACAGGGCTGCTGGGAGCTAGGACCCCTGGGCTTCAGGAGGCAGAGGAAAGACTGGGGTGCAGTGGAAGGGTGGGATTGCAGACAACAGAAAAGGGGCCCCTCCTGGCCTCCTGGCACACTGCATTCTGCCCTGTCCTGAGTCCCTGTCTCCTGATCTTCCATCCCTGTCCCTGCAGCCTTGCCAGACAGGTCAGCCCTGTGAATCGCTGCTTGTTAAGGGAGAAATCAGACTTGCTCAAAACCAAGATCACACATCCTGCCATTCTCTCCACACTGTTTCTACAGGAAATAAAAGACAGATGAATGGAATTGTGATGGTTTCTGCTGAACAGAATCAGTGGAGTGAGGAGCTATGCTTCAAGGAGCTAATTATTCAGGCAGGAGACAGAGTCATTGAGGTGACCGCATACCAGTCCTTGTACCGAGGGACTCAAGCCCAGCATGGACAGTGCCCTCTTCTCCAGTGATTCAACTCAAGTCCATGAGGTTGAAGCTTGCTCTGCCACTAATTCTGTACCTATGCCACATCCACTGTGTGTCAGGGCCCTTGCCCTTGCAGAGCTGATGCTCCCGCAGAGGAAACAGAGTTTAGAGCGAAGGGAGAATCACACAGTGATGTGCCTGGGCAGCTGCTGCTGTGAAGAGGCACAGGGTAGTGCTGAGGGAATAGGGCTCTGGGCTTAGCTAGTGGTGATGAGGTGGGAAGTGGACCAGGGCAGAGGGGAGGACATGAGAGCAGAGCACATGGGAGAGAGGGCTCAGTGTGCATCAGCGGTCTGGGTCAGTGAGGAGGGGAAGGGAAGTGTGAATGGCAAGTGAACCGGAGCTGCATGAACAGCCTGAGCTGACCAGCTCCCCCTTGTCGTGCTACTAAAAACTTCAGCTACCTGCTTAAGACAGTGGTGCTCAAGATCCCATCTCTGCTCGCAAGGACTGGGAAGCAAGAATGAAACACACACACAGGCGTGAAGTAACCTCGCAGTCTGCTGTCTATGCAGATGTGGCAGAGAAGGCAGCCTGGGGAACTCCTCGCAGCAGTAGCTGGAGGTGTTTTGGTTACTGTGGCTGCATAACTAGTTACCCCAACCCTCAACACAAAGGGATCGAAGGCACAAACATTGATCATTTCTTAGATTCAGGACTTGGGGGTGGGTGGCTTGGCTGGATGGTTCACACAGGTCTCTCAGGAAGATGCCACTGAGTTTTTGGCCATTGTTGCCATCATCTCAGCACTTTGCTAAGGCCAAAGCATCCACCCTGAGCTCCCTCTGGTGGCTGTTGGCAAACTTCTGGGGGCACTGAGGTCTGCTCTTTGCCAATCAACTTGTTGGAGACATCGTAGTTTCTGTGCATAAAATCCTGTCCATGGAGCCATTTGAACCAGAGCAGCTGATATCCCCAGGGTGAGTGAAGAGAGAGGAAAAGGAGGAGGAAGGAGAGAAAGGAAGGGCCCCAAGACAGGTAGAAGCCAGGGTTTCTACACGCTGGTCTCAGAGGGGGAAGGGACACACCATTACTTTTGACATAGTTGACTGTTATGGATCAGATCGAAAATGTCCCCCTAGAGTCTCCCCTGTTCAGAGGTGGGGCTCTGGAAGAGGTGTGTCACCGAGGCATACTTTCGGATGGTATATCTTCCTTCTTGGGTCCTGCCTTCTCTCTGCTTCCTGACTTTCATGCATCCTGCATCACGTTTTCTGCAATGCTGTTTCCCTCCTGGAGCCAGCTCACTATGGACTGAACCCATTGGTAACTGAGCCAAATAAAACTGTCCTCCTTCAAATTGTGGGTGTCAGGTGTTGTGTCTCAGGGGTGTGAAAGCTCACACACTGATTCATCAGAAACCAGAGGTGGAGCTGGAGGAGCATGTGCCTGTGTATGGCTGAGGTACAGAGGAAGGGCACCCCAGCTTCAGCCCACACCTGAGTCTCCTCTGCACACAGGGAGGGGGTTGCATAGATCATGGGTTGGCACCCTATAAAGTTCTGTAGGGGTGCAAGGCTGGGAGGCACTCAGGCGGAAGTAAGTGAGCCTGACACCAGGGCAGGTCCTGTCTGACACCTTGGAGACTTTTTCAAAGTCCCTGAAGCTCATCCTCTCTCTCCATGTTCCTTCCAGTTTGACCTGCAGAGGATTGTAATTTACTGCGACTCCAGACATGCGGACCTGGAGACTTGTTGCAATATCCCATCTGGCCCAGTGAGTAGATTCTTGCACAGAGAGGGTGGGAAAGGTTTGTATTGGCTGAGGAGGAGAAAAAAAGGTGTCAGGGCTTAGAGATAAATAGTCAAACTTTGGGGGCACTAGTTGTCAGAGTGTGGCTTGAATGGAAGTCTGGTGACCATGTTTGAGTTCCACTGGCATGGGTTGGGGAGTTGACCCAGGCAGGTCCTCCACAGGGCTGCTGTGCCTGGGCCTCAGTCAGGGCAACCTGAAAGCTGTGGGTCATATAGTTAAGACTCAGCTTTCAGAATCACAGGAAGCTGAGGCTGGTGGGCATCCCTAAGGAGGGCCTGAGCATCCAGGTGACCAGTACTCAGATGAGGGAGAGCCCCAGTGCCCTGGCCAGGCTGGAAGACAGGGAGTTCAGGACATTCTGCCCGCCACATGCAGGATATGTTTCACCACACTGGGTCCTCACTGCTCATCTACTTCAGCCCCTCCTCTATGTTACCCTCCACTGAACCCTAGCTCCAGAGCTCACTTGCAAGATGGGCATTGTCATCGAGCCCACTTCCCTGAGAGGAGGGGCAAAGTCTGTGTGAGATGTGTGGCTGGTCCAGGCCCCTGGATACAGTAAGCACATAATAATGGTTCCCACCTCAGCACTTAGGGAATATAGTGGATGCTGGGGATTTGGATTTAGATGAACCTTGTTGTAGAGAGAGAAAAAAAAAAGGGAAGGGGAGGAGGAGAAAGAGAAGAGGAGGGTGTACCAGATGCAAGACCCTAGTTGGGGTATTTCTCATGCCGTCTTATTAAATCCTTATGACCTTAGGAAGAAAACAGCCTTGTTTCCATTCCATAAGCATGAACACTGAGGCTTAAGGGATTAAAGAGCTGTGCAGTGTAGTGGCTGAGGCCACGCTGGCCAGTCACATTGGCCCCAGTGCCTCGGGGAGTCAGGATCCCACTTTTAGACCTGACTTACCCACTTCTATGCTATGCTCGGAGATTCTCAAGGCCTGGGGTCTGCTTTGTCTGCCCAGCTTGTTAGAAGATTCGGAAACCTTGCCTCTTGCAATGGAGTGGTCAGCCAGATCCTGATTTTCTGTCCTTTCCTTCCAGTGCCAGGTGACCGTGGTGACAGAACCTCCACCTCCACCACTGCAGCCGCCCAACGCTGGCAGTGAACAGATTGGGTTCTTGAAGACCATCAACTGCTCCTGCCCACCTGGAGAAAAGGTACTGTCTGAGGTGGGAGCTTCACATCATGCACCGTGTCTGCAGGTCACAGTGCCCTGAGCTCATGATGGCTTGCAGTCCAGAGCGCAGAGCTGTGTTCTTTTGTTCTGCCATTTCTTGATGTTTGTGCACAGTGGAAGGGGAGATGCTTTGCCTTGGTACTAATTAACATTTCTCCGGAGTTAATGATGTAGTCCTGAGGTTTTGCTGGCTCCTACTTATCATTACTCGCACTCAAATGCAATGAAATAAAACTGGACTTGGAGTGTAAATAAGAATGAGTACAGGACCATGAAGAAGGATTTGGAGTTGCCCTCCTGAAGGGAGCCCACCCTCCCTTCCCAGTGTTGCCTTAATTAGCCACACTCCATAATCTAAGTTTACATATAAGTAATGTTTCATGTATTTGTTTCTAATTTTAAAATTCATGCATTTCTTTGAACACCACTGCTGCCATCCATTAGACATGATTAAAAGTCCCACTGAGTCCCTGAGGCTGTCACTGCTTTGATTTTTCTGTAGGCCAGTGGTTGTTTACGAATAACAGTTCTTCACTATTTGAGCAGAACGTAACAAAATGCACGAGGATGACAAAAGGTAGAATTGTATGGGGAAGGGTTCTTTGAAGTTCCCTTGGACCACTGTACCCAAACTCTTGAGCTCCAGTGTGCAGCCACATCTGTCTCCCTCCGCACCTCCTGGTCCGTGCCCACGTGCAAGAGGGATGCAAGCACGGTGCCAGGACCAGGGGCACACGGGCCAAGAAGTAAGACGGCGGGTGGCAGTTACTGGAGCAGACACACGTGCATAGGTTGTAATACTTTCCATTGGGAAGATGTTCTGGCAGACTCCTCTTTCCTTCTTTCCTCTCCACAGTTTCCTTCTTTTCTTTCCTTTCTACCTAAAGAGCCAGACTCTGGGGAGACAGGGATCCTTGAAGGAGCTGTCAGTCAAACAAGGTTGTCCCATCCTAGCACAGCTTACCAGAGGCCAAGCCAAAAAAGCCAGCCTAGCTGTGCCTCAAGCTGGAGCATTTTGAGGCCATAGGTGAAGCTCAGAGCTCTGGCCTGGTGGCCAGGTTATGGACAGAGCAGGCAGAGGAAAAGGCCAGGGGCTGGGGGTATAGCTCAGTGGCATGAGCGCTTGCCTGGCAAGCGCAAGGTCCTGAGTTCGATCCCCGGTACCGGAAAAAAGAAAAAAAGAAAAAAGAAAACTCATAAGAGGCTAAGGTGTGTGCACATTTGTCCTTGGCATCCAGCTTCTCTTCCAGTCTTGGGCATTTGCGTGCCAGCCTCCATCTGTGCTAGCTTCCACATACCAGTGAAATCACAGAGGTGGCCATCTAAACTTGACACCCCCCAAATCCTTATTTTTGGTTAGATCTGCAAGAGAGAAGAATAAGAGCATGGGAAGGATCACCAGTCAATGCACACACAGGCAAGGTGTAGCTAGGACCAGCTCTACCTGGAGCCAAGCCTGTGCCATAGGTGCGGCCTGCTTACCACTCACGTGGTCACCGGCAGGGACCTCCGGAGGGACGTCCTGCATCAAGCAGGACTTCTTTTACCTCTCCTGTCTATCTTCTCACTCTCTAGCTTACAAAGTCCTAGGCTCCACCTGATCTTGGTGCATAAGGACAACTCTCCGCTGCTTCACTCCTGACTATTAGGCTCCTTGCACTCCTTCCTGGTTGATCTCCAGGCCTAGAAAGGACTTCTGGTTCCTTGGAGGGGCCCTGACTTTTTAGCCTTGTCACTTGCCTGTGAAGTGCCTTGTGTAGAAATTATCTTTTCCTACACATCAGCTCCTTCCTCTGCTTGATGCTTGCTCTTCAAAGACATGGCCAAGCAATCTTACTGAGTACAGTATTATCTCTGTGACTACTGTGCTCTCTTTCCTCTCTTCGTCTTCTTTGATGCCTTTCACTATTCACCCTCCACCTACTGAAATAAGTATTTATTCCGCACGTGCTATTTCCTGACTATGAGCTTCCATCTACCATAATAATGACCACACTGGACTGAAATATCTCCTTGCTTTTGTTTCCCTAAAATTCTAACTCCAAATGACAAAGACAGAATCTCTACATAGAAATAAAGGCTCAAGTAATTTATGAGTTGATGGAAGTGTGGGTTAGGGTGCAAAGAGGTGATGGATGGGTAGGTGGATGGAGGGACAGATGGAAACAAGGGGTGAAACAACACATCCTCTGGGAGGATCAAGGTCCTGATGGTCAAGCTTATCACCCAGCATGGGTAGTCTCAGTCCCGCACTCTATAGCCCATTATTTCCTATTTATGAACATTAAGCATGCGCTGCATGTCATAGTCTGAGACAGAGCCTAGAAGGGAGTTAGGAAATGATGCTCAGAAGCCCTAGAGTCTGCTCTCTACCTAGGCGACTGAGTGCTCTGAGGCCTACCTTACCTCAGGAGTGTAACACCAAGCCAGCCTTAGTGCTTCCCAGGCACAGAAGGGTAGGCATGCGTTCTGTTCCCTCCTCCCACTGCAAAGGGTCAAGTGAGGGAGCTTTAGTACTACCTTGTGAAGCAGGTGGCTTCAAAGCCTCTTGCCTTTCATTCCTGTAAAACCCAAAGCCCAGAGTTCAGGAGTCAAAGTTCTCTCACAAAGCTCTAGCCACAGCAGACTTTCTTCCAGAGGCTTAAATATTCTATTCAATTTGCAAACCTTTCCATTGTTGGAGGAAATCAACAAGATGTCTCCTGAGTCCCTGTATTTATCTCTGTGACCAAATACTGTGGTGAGCATGAATGCAGATGTCCGAGGTGTTCTGGTGGACACTACAGAGGGTCAAATACACACAAATTACTTACCTTCATTTGAAGATGTCAAGGTCATCTGCAACTTTATTTCAAATGTGTGTTTTTCTAGAGTAGCAGTAAAATGTGAAGTTTGTTGTCAGTGGTGAGTGCACACGTATAACTGGGTGTCATGTCACTTTTCTGCATGAATGTCCTGATTCTTACACATACAAAATTATAGGAATCCTGCTGTTCGTTTTCAGTATGGCAAATATTTAAGAGCTGCCACAACTTCTAGATCCCACTTTGAAAACCAGCAACAAGATCTGAAACTGAACATAGTTTACATTTAGAAATTGCTTACAGTGGTATTGTGCTCTGTATTCTAGGACATAAGAGATATGGGAACCAATAGCAGGCAGCATAATTTTCTTTTTAATTGAAGTGATGTGTCCAGGTTAAAAAAATAGCTTGTGGACAGCAAGTTGCTTTTATTTCTTTATTTATAGTTGGTATTGAAAAGTGATGGTCACACATGTTTGTAAGATACCAACTGGCCCTGCAGTGTACGCACACAGGGTGGAATGAGTGGGTGGGGCTGGTTAACACCATCACCTCAAATATTTCTTTTCCACCTCCGACCCCAACCTGTGCCCTTTGACCAGTGCCTCTCCCGTCCAACCCTGGTACCGCTATCGCATCCTGCTCTCTGTTTCTGTGCTGAACTTTCTCGCTTCCAGGCACCAGTGAGGATGTACAGCATTTATTGTTCTGCTCCTGCACGTGTCCCCATCCTTTATCCTCCATGGGGTGTCTACAGGCTGTATTCACCATTCCTGTGTAGGTTTGCCTTTCAAGATGGGACTCCTCATTATCAGCAAGATCTGTGTCCTACTCCCTGCTCAGCTCTCAGCTCACTCTAAGACTGGCTCTTGAGCATGAAGGTAGATAACCAACTCATGGAGGAGAGAAGGAAATGGTTGAAACAGAGGTTCATTGTTTCTTTTGTGTCTCTTCCTGCAGGGTGAAAAAGGCTTTGATGGCCCCGTGGGACTCCCTGGTTTGAAGGTCAGTACTGGCATGCCGAGGTGTCCTGTGGAGCTTGAACTCCTCGCTTTGCTTCTGATGTCAGGAAAATAGTGGGTTAAATGGCTTCCCAGCCAGCATTTGCCTGGGAGCTTGTTGAGCTGATAGGGTCAGAGCAAGGGCCACAGGTCCTGAGATTGCTCAGAACTCTGTTTCTCAGCCTAAAACTATAAGCAGGAGAGGAGCAAGTTTGCTGGTGCCCAGGCTCAGAGTTTGTTTGCTCCAAGGTTGGCCCTCTGTAGTCACTTAGTTGTGTACTAGTCCTTGCAAGTTGATGTATTCCAGAAATGTTCCAGGACTCAACATTTAAAATTTCTTTAAATTGCATGAAATTTTTCTACACAAATTTGTGAAGTTACTAATTGTACAGAGCCAGGCACTCCCTTTTGGGCCCTTCATCCTCACATCAAGAGCAGCCCCTTTATTCATTCATTCCCCGGGCTACCATCTTCTCCCGTCACTGTTCTGATTGCAAAACACTGAAACCTGAGAGCTACCAGTCACCCAAGGTCGCTGAGTGGGAGAGTCCTACATTATTGCACAGCTGTTGCCTGGTGTGGTATTTGAAAGGACTAAGTGTGTTGGCAGAGGCAGCTGGGCCTTTCACTTCTCCTGCTCCTCCTTCCTTCCTTTTCCCATGTAGAATTATCTCAGTCATGCTGTTCTCTCCCTTCTCCCCTCGCCCCCCTACCCCTTTCTCTGTCCCTCCTCCTCTGTCAGTCACTTTCTCCTTCAACCTCCTTCTATCCCTTTCTTAATTTTGATTTCATTCATATGCCATTATCATTATGGAGCTTCTGCTGATGGCCAAGCGCTGAGATTGACATAAGGGTGAGAGGATGATGTAGAAAGGTCTGTGAGCCCCTGAGTCATGGTACACACAGACCTGTGCATCAATGCATGTCACATGAAGGAAGACTTGGCCACTCCTCCTCATCCAGGGGTGGACCACATGGCCTTCTTATGTACTTGGCAAAGATGACATCAGCTACTTCTAGGAAATAGGGGCGAGGTTGGGTGTGGGCAGCCTGTGAGTGCAGGAATTCTGTTGGAGGACATAACCTAATGTTTGTCTCTGGTTTTGACCTTTCAGGGAGACATGGGAATCACTGGGCCAACGGGCGCTCCTGGACCCAAGGGAGAGAAAGGGGACATGGTGAGTGAGTCATCTCTAAGCAGCAGGACCGTGTGGCTATTATGAGAGACTCAGCCCTGTACCAAGGGCTGAAGACCATTTCATTTCTATGGGCAGGGGCCAACTACTGGATATGGTCCCACTGGCTCTCTTATCCCTAGCTGCCCAGCCCCTAGAATCTGCTTCCATTGTTTCCCCACACTGGTGATTTTGTGGCAAGTTCTCTCACTTTGCAAATTCCACGTACTCTTTCCTCTACCAAGAATGGTCTCCCCTCCATTCATCCTATTGTCTCCTGACACCTTTTGCTGCCTCATGGGGGGTCAGGAAAAAAGCTGGAACAAATGACAGTTCAGTGTGGCACCTGGGAGCCTAATGCCTGGGAGATATTTGGCTCCTGTAAGACTTTATATTTACAGTTTACTCATCTGTAAAATGGGGTTCATAAAACAAGCTGTCTAGCAGCATTATGATTATTTGAATGAATAGATGCAAGCAGCTTGGAACATTGACAAAAGCGCTGCAACAACTCTTGTTGCTGTAAAGATCAAGAAGAGTGGTCAGATGCACGCTTCTCACCCAGCTGTCCAGCACAGCACCACACAGCATCAGTAACACAAGTTTGCTGTCAGGTGGACCTCGGTAACTGTGCTAGGTATCAGCTTCTACTGACTGTGTGACTTTGGGCAGGCCTCTTAACCTCTCTGAGGCTCTTCCCTCATTTAACCCACTGCCAACATGGAGAGAATAACAGCTACTTCATTTGTAAAACGCAATGTAATTAGACTCAAAGAATGAAAGGGAGCAGTTCTTTAAGAAGTACAGAGAGGTATGGGCAATATTTCAGACTGCATACAGTCAATAAAAGGATAGGCCATTAAAAAATGGAAAATCTTCAGTTTAAAATTAGAATAACTAAAATTTTAAATCTTCTAAAGAGGTTCTTTGGGAGATTTGGATGAGCAGAAGAAATAATCATTCTTCAAGCTGATTCATTAGGGATCAGGCACTCTGAAGTGCAGAGGGGAATAATGAAAAATGAACAACATCGTAGAATGTGGGACTGTACAGTGTGCGTGTTACGGGGACTCAGAGGCGAGGAGGGGAAGGAGCAGAGAAGCATACAAACAATGACCGAAGGAACTACAGATTTGGTGAAAAGTGGCAATTTATAAATTCCAGATGTTCCATAAACTTTTTACAGGATAGGAGCTACACATTCTGACATACACTTAGAAAAATCCCAATCAAAGTGATGAAAGGCAAATAAAAATTAAAAGCAGAAAGGGAAAATGATTCATCATAAGCAAGGAAACCCATAAGGTTAACAACTGCTTAGTCATCAGCAATCACTGAAGCCAGAAAGCAGTAAAAAGGTATGTTCAGAGTAAGAATTGTAGCAGTGTGTGGTGTGATGGGTGTAACGCGGAGGGCAGTAATAGCTCACAAAGCAGGAGGAGGCCACAAAGCTAAGACTGAATCTGTGTGTCTGTTACACTGAAAGTGTATTCTTTAATGAATCAAGTAGATTCTGGTAAGCTAAGATGTATATGAGTCCTAGAGCAATGTCTAAGATAATAACTCAAATTATGTAGTGAAAATATCATTGAGAAAAGGAACATGTTACACCAGGAAATACTTGTTTCATTCGAAAGAGAGTAGTGGAGGAGCAGTAAAAGAGCAAACAAGGGAACAAAAAACACAGGAAACAAGGGGCTGGGGATATAGCTCAGTGGAATAAGCACTTGCCTAGCAAGCGCAGGGTCCTGAGTTCGATCCCCAGTACCGGAAAAAAAAACAAAACAAAAAAAAACACGGGAAACAAAAAGTGAAATTGTGTGTGTGTGTGTGTCTGTGTGTGTGTGTGTAAATAAATGAATAATACCTTCTACGAATGTATTACAGAGAGCAACAAAAAGGAGAGAATTTCAGACCGGATATGAAACTAAGATCCAATTGATGTCTTGTCTAAAGGAGACATACTTCACGTTCAGAGCTAGAAATAGGGGCCTGGAGATGTAACTCAGTGGTATAGACCTTGCCAAGCATATGTAATGCTTTGGGTTCCACCTGCACTACTAGGGGAAAAAAAGACATAAATAAGGGTAAGAAGGTTGGAAAATACACATTTTGAAAGCACAGAACATTCAAAAATTCTGGAGTGATTAATATCAGATCAAATAGGTTATGGGGTCAGGGATATAGCTCAGCGGCACAGAACCTGCCTGGCAAGTGAGAGGTCGTGAGTTCGAGTCACAACATCATAAATAAAATAAATAAATAAATAAACATAGATTATAAAGCAAAAATGTAAAGAGAGACAACTTGTAGTGATAAAATTGTCAAACCTTTAAGAATATGTAACAGCGATAAATGCATAAGCATTTGAGAGCAGACACCAAATGCATTACACATAGCTGACAGAATCCACAGGTGAAATGCATGATTCAGTAATGATGTCCAGAGGTTTCCATTCCTTGTCTTCCACAAAGGATGGGACCACTGGGGAAATGGAGAAACAGGACCCACCAGACACTGTTGGTATGGAGAGGTGGACGTGAGGTATGAGGCAGTCTTGCAGGTCTAAAAAGTTGGAGTGTGGCATTATGCATGGCCTAGCAACTTAATTGCACTCATAAGTGTATACTCCCAAAATGCATGCACAGGGGCACACAAAATGAACATTATACACAAATATTCACAGCAGTACTATTTCTGAATAGTCTGAAGTAGAAGCAAGCTAATGTCTGCCTCCTCAAGAATGGGTAAATGAAACGCTCTGTACCCATACGCTGCCAGTTCAGTCTGCAACAGAAGGAAGTTTTACTGCATGCTGCAGCCTGGATAAACCTTGAAAACCTTGCTAAGTGATCAAAGCCTGTCATAAAAGGCAATTGTCCCATGCTTCCACTTATAGAAAAGGTCTAGAATAGGGCCAAAAGCAGATTACTGTCAGATGGGGCTGGGAGCAGAGGAATGGCGAGTGACTGCTAATGGGTAGGGGTTCTTTTTGATGCGTTAAAAGTGTTTTAAAGTAGATTTTGGTGATCATTATTAAACTCTATAAACACATTAACATTATGAATTAAACACTTTAAATATAAGGTTTACAAATTATATCCCAATAAAGACATTATGAGAACAAAGAATAGTAACTATAACACTGAAATATTAGAAAGATTAAATGAAGTGACACTCCTAAGGATCCACATTTGGTAAATAATAGCGATGTCTTTTGGAGGCTTTGGGCAGAACTGGTGAGAAGCATGTGATGATTTGGGGCACAGGGCCATGTCTTGCCCCGAGATGCTCTGTAGTAACCCTTTGTCTTCTGCTTTCCCTTACCTAGGGCAGAGGACCTTTTATCCAAGGAGAGAAGGGTGAGAAGGTAAGCACCTCCCTTTACTGTGCTCCTGCAAGGGACAAAACAGGGACATCACTTGTGAGAGGCGTGTACTACCGTCTCACCACTGGGCACAAATGCATGCAGTGAGAAAGGGTCCTCTAGTCCCAGTGTGTGTCCTTCTGCACTCGGTGGCTGAAGTATGTACAGTGCTCAGCAGGAAGCAAAGGTGGAGAAAGGAAAGAGTGGAAGGCAGAGGGAGGAGCATGGTCTACCTGTTGGGGGTGTTCATGGGTATGTGCTGGAGAAGTTGACCCTTGAGTTGTACCCAGAGGGCTTTGGGAGCATCCCACGGAGGGGCCTGGGAAGAGCAAGGGCAGCTGTAAAGAAGAATGCTGGGGTCCGTATGGCCTGTTCATCATGGTTAGAGTCCAGAGTACTTAATAGCACTCAGAGAGGGAGGGAAATACAGCGGGAGAAGTGGTTTGAGGACCACCTCACTGGAAATCGAATGGCTTCACACGCTTTAGTGGGAGCCACTGGAAGGGTTTCCATGGCCGGCATGTGGAGGATGCTCAGGCAGCTGGTGCCAGGCTGATCAGGAATTTGGGGAAGTCAGATTACTGCAGAGTACAAGGGAGGATGGAACTGAGGACGGAAGCAGGACTGAGTGGGCAGAGGGTGAAACTGTTCTGAGTATGAAAACTGCTTGTTTTCCCACCGGTGTAACATGTACAAGTGCACTGGATCCTGGGATATATTGGAAGTCCTTCTCAAGTGGTGAGCCTCTAAAGGGAAATATAAAGCAAAGAGACACTTTAAAAAATGCCACTTTCCACTTACTAAAGCTAGACTAAAAAAATATTCCCACATCCAGGAGAGGCAGCCACCAAACTTCTTAGTGCATGTGGATGTGAGTACAGTGCCTTGTGTCTGAAACTGTAGCACTGCCCCTGTGTGTGTGTAGGATGTACTCCATGAAATTGCAGAGAAGACAGCCGTCCTCACCCCATAAGGCCTGCTTTAGGTAGTTCTTTCACGTCTGGATTTACTTTGTAAGGAAACATGTCTGGATATGCACAATTGCATGTCCATGTGGATTTTATAAGTGAGCTTAGAAGCAGACATAAATGTGAATAATTTATAAGTGAATCTAGAAATAATGCTGTGTGGAAAAGAGCAGTGTGATACATAATGTATGGTACAACTGCACAATGCACCCAGTGGTACAAAATTTTTTTTAAAATTTCAAGACAATAATTAATGACCTAGAGCATATAGACAGTATTTTGTTGCATTAAAACAGATTGGAAAACGTATATACACTACATCCCTAGGGGTGTGCAGGAGTGTGTATGTGTGCATGTATATGTGCGTGTGTGTGCGTGTGCATGTGTGTGTGTGTGTGTGTGTGTGCATGTAAGAATCAGAGAGAGAGAAGGAAAAGAGGCAGGGAGCGAAGGAGGGAAGGAGGAACACGGAGCGAGAGAGATGAAGAGAGATCAATTTAACATTAATGCTGGCGATAGACCCTTATTCTGTTGTCCACCACCGAGTAAGTCTGTGAGTGACAAAGTTGTGAGGGGAGGATACTTTCCTTCCTCACACTTCCTGGGTCCACACTGATCCCACTGGGGGCCCCTTCCTCTCTCCGGTGGAAGCACAGGGCCAGGCACCGGCGAACGTGCTCCAGAATGCCCGGTGATGTGAGGGAGAGCACATCATGTGGCACAGCTGTGTGCCAGGCAGCTCGGCCCCCGCCCGGCCATGTCCTCTCACTCTGGGATTGTATTTCAGCCTCCTTCTGGTACCGAAAAGTGGGGCTGACCACAGCCACCCCCTGCGACTTCTGCGAGGTTTAAGAGCAGGGCACCAGGAGCCCAGAGGCTCAAAGGCAGCAGCCTCTTTGCTTTCTTGTTTAAATGTTGATTCTCTTAGTTTTCTTTTATTGTGGTAAGAGACCTCTCCTAACAAAGAGGGGAGCAACACACTGTTGCTGACTGCAGGCATGAGGCCGCTCAGCCCCTTGCCAGAACTTATCCTGCTCCACTGGAATTTTACTCCTGTTGATTACTGGCTTCCTGCTTCCCCTCCTGCAGCCCCTGGGAAGCCATTATTTCACTGTTTCTAGGATTTTGACCCGTGGGCTTCCTGTAATGGAATCATGTAATAGTCATCTTTTTGAATCTGGTTATTTTCCTTAGTGCAATGGTCCCATGTTGAGTCGTTTTGTTGCAAATGGTGGTATTTCCGTCTTTTAAAAGGGTATATGGCATTCACTATATGTACACCACATTTTCTTTCTCCTTTCATTTTTTTGGTGACACTTTGGTGGTTTCTATATTTTGACTGTCATGACTGATATTACTGTGGTCCCAACTCTGCTTCCTGAGTTCTGGGTGAGCTGAGGGTGGGCGCCGTCAATTGCTTGTTCTCCTCACACCAAAGTTACTTTCCCAGCCCCAGAGCCCCTCTGCAGTGTTGCATTCCAGACTCACAGGCTGCTCTGCAGGGCACAGCTTTGCCCACAGACCTTTTCCTGCACCTGGGCTTTGGTGGAAGAGATAGACTCGAACACTGCCAGCTGTCCTTGGTTGACACATTGGCTTGCAGTGGGTCAGGTCTGAGTCTAGTGCCTTCCACGTAGCTGCTGTGCAATTCAAGTAAGTCACTGCCCTTTCTGAGCCCCCACTCCCTCCTCTCTGAGAAGTATTTTGAGGGGGAATAATGGCAATACATATTTTCTGTGATAAATGTTTAAAAATCAAATATTCACTGTATATTTTAATCACCATAGCAGTCACCCACTGTGCAGGGAATTGGAGCACAGTGGGTCGGAGATCATCGTTCTCTTTCTCTGGTTGGCATTCATCTTCTTGGTATTGGGATGAGCCACAGTGAGGGTGTGTCCCTGCCTCTCTGAGCACTGGGCACCTTGTTCAATACAGTCTATACTTCACCTGCTCTTACTGAGACAACACTCCAGGGAATGCCCATTTCACAGAGGAGAATAGCTCTGGGGTGAGGTGACTTGCTCAAGGCCACCCAGCTAGTAGGCATCTAGGAAATCCAATTAGTAAAAGGAGGGAAAACTGGAGAACCGAATCAAACTTCTCCTGCAGCTTGGGACACTGAAGCTCTGGAAAAGTAAGTGAACAGCACAAGGACCCATAGCCTGACAATACTGAGCAAAAGCTTACTGTCTACATGCATAGACACTGACACTGTGGTGTCTGTTTTTGTGAAAAGAAATGGCTTGTTTGAATGCTAGCCAGCATGGAGACAGGAATGCAGTCAAATGTAATGAAAGGAGCGTGTGTGTGTGTGTGTGTGTGTGTGTGTGTGTGTGTGTGTGTGATTGCAGTCCTGGAGGCTGAACCCAGGGATTTTTCACCCAGACCTCTTTATGTTTTAGTTTGTGATGGGATCTTTCTAAGTTGATAAGTTTCCCAGGCTGCCCTTCAAGTTGTGATCACCCTTCATCCACTTGCCAGATACTTGCAGCATGACCAGCTGCAAAGAAGTTTAAAGAGCTGGGAGCAGAGAAAAATAGAGGGTTAATTGATTGTAACTGGAAGCCTTGGTAGACAGCCTGCATCCCACATGCTGGCCCAGAAGCAACTTAGGAATAATTCTGGCCTGGCCTGAAACTGTTCAGAATATCCCTCACTTCTGTTCGAGGTTCTGTAGGCCCTGTTGTCACTCCTCAGGTTCTGCTCCTCAGTGACTTTTGGTTGCACCAAGCTCTCAAGTCATTTTAGATCTGGTCTGGGATCCACACCTGTGTCCTGTAAATAGCTTGAATAAGTATTTAGGAACAGGGAAGTTGCTGTTCTGGGCTTAGTTTTAACCAGGAGAAAAGCAAGTCTCTGAGTGATCTACTTATCCATGGCTGTTCCACATTCTTGGGGAGGTATCTTCTTGGGTTTCTGTAACACATCAGAAGAGGATGCCAGGACCCTGGAAAGCCAACTGAGTGTTATGAAGTCCTGGGGTGGGAGAGCCTTTGGGAGGTGCTTCTCCATGAACCCAGATGAATAAGGTATTAATTACAAGAGTCAGGAGAGAAAACCCAGGGCAGTGTGGAGACTCAGAATGCAGGTTGGAAACCCAGGCTTCTTACTGTATGACAAGATAGCTCGCTCCTTGTGCCCTGGGAGAGGACCTTTATGAACATGTGTATTCCCAGCCAACCCTCAGGAGTGCATTAATCCTTACCCTCTAACAGATTGGCACTGGGCAGGATGTCTCCTCTGTCTGCTGGGGATTGTGAAGCAGTCCAGGTTTCAGGATGGGATGCTGGGAAAGCTTGGCTCTAGTGCTTTCTTTGACTTACCTATTAGGGGCCAGGTACCTTGTTAAGGAACTGAAGAGGAACAGCAGGGCGGGACATAATTCTGAAGCATGTTCACTGTAACATACGCTCCCGGGCACAAAGGGGCAGGAGGGGGCAGAGATGGGGAGGAGCAGTGTTAGGACGAAGTCGCTCTGAGTACTGTAAAGCAAATACGATGGAGCCGGTCGCTGGTAGTGCTGCTCCCACCGGGCCTACCTCTCATCACTGGGGTTCTGCAATGACAGCTCTGCCCTCATAATGACACTGCTCTGATTCCAGTATGGTGGACACATCTTGTGTCATCCACATTTGAAGAATGGGCCCTTCACTGGAGTTGGGCACCTCCTTCTGTGTCTGGCAGAAGCAGGTCCTGTTTGAAATTGGGAGCTAAGTAGGTTTCTTAAAGGTAGAACCAGGCAGCAGAGGTGAGTAAGGAAAAAAAGAACTTTGCTATGTGTAAATTCTCTTCTAAGTGCTTCCGTTTCAGAGCAAGAGCCAGGAAAGAGCTTACTGACCCACAAGGTACTTACCCGTGTCAGTAGCATTATGATCTGAATGATTCTGCCACCTCGAAGTTCATATGCTGAGATCCTACTCCCGTGGTGATTGAATGAGGAGGTGAGGGTTTAAGGAATGATTATGTTATGAAGCTGGACCCTTTCGGAGTGGGGTCAGCACCCTATGAAAAGAGGCTATCAAAGAGGCTCAGGAGAGATCCCCTCATCTCTGCCGCCATGGGAGGACACAGCGAGAAGGTATTGCTGTGGGCCAGGAAGCAGTCCTTTCCTGACACTGAATCTTCCTATGCCTTCATCTTGAACTTTCAGCCTCCAGAACTGTGAGAAGTACATTTCTACTGTCCATGTGTAAGTTCCTCAGTGTAAGGTATTTTGTTATAGCAGCCTGAATATATCAATATACATGGTTTCTGGTACAGGCAAAATACATGTCACAGCAAGGAACAATGGACACACTTGTAATTTGCTGCCTCTTTCTGAAAACATTGGCTGAAGTATTAGCAGTGGCAGCCATGCAGCACTGGTCAGTGCTGGTGATTTTATCTGGAATGTTCTGGTACCTGAGTCTGAAAAGAAGACGCCATATAGTAGAATGGACTATGCCATCAGCCCTTGTTTGAGTTCCTAATATGTGCCAGCTACTCAATTTCTGAATGCCAGCCTCCTAAGCCTCTTGGAGGAGGCTGGGCCATGCACAGGTTCAAACAGCTGGTGAAGGATGAGGCATACCTGGTACGAGACACAGACACCAGAGAAAGCATCCTACACTCTTTACCCCTGCACTGGCCACTACCATTCCCTGCTCCTCTGAAACTAATGCTTGTCTTGGAGATTTTTTTGACTCTCACAAACCATGTTCCCTACAGGAATCAAGTTATTTTCTGAAAAGCCAGCACTGTAGACCCTCTGAGTCCGAACATGTAAATTAAATGTTTGAGTTTTTAGGTATGAAACTCATTTCATTTTCCTCCAGCTCTGGGCCCTTCGTCTTTGCTCACAACTGGCTTAATCAGGACCCTCATATCCTACTTGAGTCTGTGCACTTATGTGCATTATTCATGGTTACCAAGTGGGATGACTTTGGTGGAATGCCTTCTATTTTTTTATAACAAGTAAAGGATTGAGAGGGATTAGTTTGCCTTTGAATGTGGCATGTAGGTCCAGGGAGCAAAATACTAGTAAAGAAAGGGGTCCAATGCCCTGTCCGTGGTTCTGAAAGGCACCTTGGAGAAGTTTTGAGTGACCAGATCTCACAACAAGTGTCTGGAAATAGGAAGACCCTACTTTTCTCTCCAGCTTTTTCTGGTACTCAATTTCTTGGCAAGTGTAGGGACCAATCAAAAACCAATAACTAACTACAGGAGACTGAGAGCATTTATGGGAAGGATCTGCCAGATGCCAGATGTCTAGACTAAGAGGTCCAAAGAGGTGAGAAGTATGGACTTCAGACACAGGACTTGTCTTGGGCACTTAGCAGCTGACAGTGAGTCATTACTTAACCCCTATAACTTGGATTTTCTCATCTGCAAATTGGCAAATACACTCAGTGGGTTGCTGCAACTGAGCTAATGAAAATAAATGACTTATATTTGTAAAAAGTGCTTGTAAATTTAAGTATATTAACCATAGTACCAGACTTGTGTTCCATTTTTATACACTAAATGACATCTTCCATGTTCTCAGCGTTAATGAAGTCATATGGCCTGAGGCTCCCAGCAGCTGCAAAATGTCAGCAGTCTCATCACTGATCCCCACTCCCCTCCCCAGGAGGATTTCTGCAACTCCCAGGCCTCAGGAAGCACAGAGAGTGTTCTTAGAAAGTATAGTCCAGCTATGAAGGTGCACAAGTCTTTCCCTTCCTAGTTCATCTAAAATAATTCATAGGGCATCTAAGAATAATAACAGTACCTAGTATGTATAAGCACTTGCTAACTGCCAGGGCTCCCGTGCATGCTATTAAGTTTAACTTTTGAGTAGATACAGTGAGTCCCTGACTTACTAATATTTGACTTGCGAACTCCCACAGATATGAATGGACTTCACATTACATATACTGGTGGATGTGAACAAATGCAGAAGTAGCTCATGTGTCCGCTGGACATTGTTGCAGTTGTGCTGCTGTACAGTGTGATAGTGTATAGTAGTACAGTGCTCAGTGAGAGCGCAGGATGTGTTGAAGGAAGAGGAAAAGCAGTGGTAATGTACAGGGACTGCTAGGAAGCACAAATCAATATACACTGCATGTTTGTGTCCAAGGAGTATAAGACTCATTTTGTTGGACTTATGAATACTTATGAACATTCTCCCAGAATGAAACTTATTTGTATGGCAGAGACTGTACGGCCCTCATTTTTCAGGTGATTGGTGAAGGAATCAAGAACCAGTGACTTTACTTCTCTGTGTAGCAGAGGCAGGATTTGACCTCATGTTTACCAGCGCTACAGCTTTTATCTGTCTGTACTGAGAAATTTTTAGACTTGAGCCAGCATATGTCATTTGGCATTCATCATTTGGCAGACCCTCCCAGAGAGTCTGAATCAGTAGGTCTGCAGTGGGTCAGCAAAGTTGTCTCTATAACAGGGCTCCAAGTGATGCTGACACTGTTGGCCCAGAGACCACATTTTCAGCATCACTGACCAGAGTATTCCTAAAACTCCATCTAAAGTACCTGCTGTGCCTGTACCAAATAGATGACGAATAAGATGAGCACAGCCTCTCTGGAAACGCAGCACCATCCTTATCAACATCAGTAAGTCATGGTAGTTGGTTAACTGAGAAAGTGAAAGGGATGTCTGTTAGTCTGCATTTTGTCCAGTGATGTAACAGTATGACTCTGAAGCTGCTGGTGTGTGTATGCATGTGTGGGGCTGGAGGTAATTTCCTGCCAGATGCTGCCCTCTCATGGCATCCAGATGGGGTTATGAGACAGTGAGCTTTTATGTGAGGGAGGGGAGGCAGCAGTGGCAGAGAAGTCAGAGCCTGACTTGGAGTCAAGCCCAATTTTGAGTCACAACTGCTAACACAAAACTGGGAAGACACCTCTTCTCAGAGCCTTGATTTTCTTCTGCAGTGTGTTTCATATACATTATGCTCTACTGTTAACAGCCTGAATATGGATTTTCTTTCTGTATTTGAAGTACAAAAATTTAGAAAGTCCATTCAAAATGACAGGACCTGACACTTGCTTGGAACTTCCCTCTAAGCACAGCATTTCCAGCCCCTTGACCAAAGATGCTTTACTTCCTGCATTACCCCTTCACATGGATGGAGCTGAGACATGGGAGGGAAGTGTCTTATTCCATTACTGCTGCTAGAAAAAAAATGCCTTACACTAGGCAATTTGCACATATCAGAAATTTATTGTTTATAGCTCTGGAGACTGGGAAGGCCAAGATAAAGGTAGGGTGGAGGTGATACCTGGTCTTGGCTTTCTACTTCAGAGATGGCAGCTTTTTGCTGTGTCCTCACATGGCAGAAGGGGTGAACAAGTTCCCTCCAGCCTGTTTCATAAGGGAACTAATCTTGCTTGGTAAAAGCCCCAGCTCTTAAGGCATTGCCCTGGGTTTCGGGTTATTACATAACAACTTTGGGGGGACATAAATATTCACGGAATAATAGCCATGAGTCACCCTATTGAGATACCTGCCCCAGAGGATCTGTGTACATGTACATCTCCTTTCCTTTCATTTTCTTTACTTTTCTTCCTCCCTTGACCCCCTCCCCTGTATTTTATCATGGATACTTAAATTTGTGTATTCCTTCCGAAGGTCTTATGTCTCACCTTACTAACTTCAGGGGGAATCACTAATTTTTTCTCCACTCTTTTTACTGACTTTCCCAGTGAAACTTTTTTTTTTTAGTTCTTAGTAGGATGCAAACAACTGGCATTTTAATGATATTTTCTAGTGTCAAAATAAGTCCACATTCACTTCTCACCTGAAGACAGCACTAAACTTTGCCTTGCAGATGATGGAACTGGGACTCAGAGAGGTTTATGCTTCTCTTAGCAGGAAATGAATGAGTAGCCTGCAGCTGTGAACTTCCCTTCTCAAAGCCACTGAAGGCAGCTGATGGGGAAGTCCACCTGGAAAATTGTGGAAGGTGTATCATGCGATTAGTCCACAATGGTGTGCTGTAGTTAAGATTAGTGGCATTAGCACTTGGAGTATCTGGGCCAGGGTGACTCTTGAGGACACATGAGGGCAGAGACCCATCTATTGAAATGCCAAGATCACCTGGTCATTTCAAGGTGGTAGTTTCTCAGTTGCATTTATTTGTAGTGGTGGCTTGGTTATCTTACCATATAAAACAATATTTGAAAAGAGGCACCATGCTTTGTGACTCAGAAAATACCTCAAAAGAGTCCTCTAGTTAGGCTTTTAGAATACATAGCAAAGATGACCTCCCCTTTGTCAAAGTGAATGTACTTCATTCTGTTGAAGTAGTTACTTAAAACAGTTGCTAGATTGTTCATGTCCTGCGGATAGGTGTATATTTCCTCTCTGAAGACAGAGACTAAGACTCAGGACATTGCACTAGCCCCAGGAAAGTCACCAGGACTGAGTCCTGGGGAAGAAATTTGAGATTGCAATTCACTAACTCTAGAGATCTTTGTCTTTCCACCATACCCTGCTGCCCACCTTATTTCTAGGGCTTGTACAACCCAGAGACTAATTTTAAAGTAGGGGAATCTTTCATTACCTTACAAGCTCATAGGGTTCTAGAACAAAATGAATCTTTTGAAATGCTCTTGGGCGCTGGGCCAAGGAGGCAGGCATTGATCATGTGTTCTTCCCTCCTCTTGTCTCAGAGCTCCTGTCTTGTGGATGGGCCAGATTCACACAGATAACTTTTGAGCATTCATTTAAAAGAACCAGTGAGGCTAGAAGAGTGAAAACTGCAGGAAAGACCAAGGTTTCAGACCCAGCTCGAATTTCCCTGGCATTGTCTCCGGTCTCCTGGCTGACTGCCTCCATTAGATGGCCATGGAACAACAATGTACTCAATTTCACTCCTGAGGCAAGAGCCAGTACAGACACCCTGCTGTGCTCTTAGCCTCAGGACTCCCAGCCTGCAGGAACGGAGGGCAGACTGGACTTCTTAAGTGGGTAACCAGGGCATCGCTGCACTAAGTCACTTGATAGACCTGATGCTGGGGGAGCTCTATCCTGGACATTTTCTCAGGAGAAGACCTCATTCTTTTGTGATGTCTTCCTTTTAGAAAATCTTAAATTTAGCCTCAAGGTTGTAGCAATGTGGAGTGGTATGTGCACCTTGGAACAAGTGGGGTCTATAGCAGGTCCACCTGCTTCTAAGCCCACCCTATTCCTGACCGCCAGCTTCTCCCTCCTGTGAGGCAGTTAAAGAAGCTCTGGAATTCCCAAGAGAGCAGAGCTGGGTGAGGCTAAAGGAGAAGAAGCTGTGATTCCATGTCCAAGCATCACCTATACCACTCTGCCACACAGAGCTCCACGAGGCTGTGAGAATATCCTACTCGGCATCCTACTGAGTGTGCATGTAGAGTGGAGATCCCTGCACTTGGTTTGCGGGACAGCTAGGTGTGTAGTGAGCTGACGAGTGTGCAGAGGATGCTGTATGTTGTGAAAATGAGAAATAGAGAGAGGGAGAGAGAAAAAGAGAGAAAGAGAGAGAGAGAGAGAGAGGGAGGGAGAGAGAGAGAACATGAACCCTGGTTCAGGTGCTCAACTCCCAATGGCTGCTCTGTGTTTGTGCTTCTCACATGGATCTGCATGTGACTTATTTGAATGAAGTTTGTCCCAAGTTGAAAAACAAATTGAATACGTATTCTAGCCTGGTGGTTCTCAACCAGGAGTGACTGCCTCTCAGGACATATTTGCAATGTCTGCTGACATTTTTGGTTGTTACAGCTCGATGGTGCTGCTGGCAGCTAAGGAGGCTTCTATGGCTCAGGCACCACCACATCAGAGACTCACCCAGCCAGTGTTTCTGGTCTGGGGAGCCCATTGCAGACCAACCTTGTACTGTACACATGTGACACTGAGCCCAGTGTGAGAAAGGGACAGACCCACAGCTAGGGGACAGTGTCTGAGTAGCACGTCTCACCCGTTTTGTCAGTGCACAGGAAATCTGAGAGTTGGTTAAAGTGTGCATGCTGATGCAGTTTGGTCAGATGCCTGTGAATCTGCATTCTTCTCCCCCTCCCAAGAGATGTCCCAACTGCAAACCAATGAGCAATCTTTGAATTGCAAAATTTGGCCACAACCTCCTTTAGCTGCCTGGCAGTGTCTCCATGGCAACCACATCCCAAGAGGCTATTCTAGCACTGTCGGTATGGTCCACCAATTGCTGTTCTTTTTCTCTCCTCTAGGGATCCCTGGGCCTTCCTGGTCCTCCTGGGAGAGATGGCAGTAAAGGCATGAGAGTAAGTCCTGACTCCACTGCTCAAGCTCATATGGAAGCACTAGGCCAGTACCTCCTTGCCCAAACCCTGTGTTCTAGAGTGGACATAGCCAGTGCCAGGCCTAAGCCAGGGCTTATTTGTACCAGGTGTTCCCAGGTTCCTGGAGCTCAGCTTGATAGTCACACCAGTACCAGCAGCCACTGACAGCACCCAGGCATTACCTGTGTGTCCTTGGAAGCTGCCTCCTCATTGACGAGTAACTCTACATAGGGCTTTGTTAACCTAAGTGTTCAGACAGAACTGGCTTCAGTGAGGAAAGGGATCGGCCAGGTTCCCCAGTCCATAACTAAGTGAGTCCTCAGTGCCCCATGCAGTGCCCCATAGCCCTTGTGGCCAGCCACCTTTCTCTTCTTCCTCAGACTTACCCTGCCTGCTTCTGGGCTGGAACAAACTCTAGGAACCCAGCAGAGGGGATCTCAAAGAGTAGGTCAGTCTGCTCCTAGGAAAAAGGATATTTTTTCCACCAACAACCCAAACATAGATTTGTTCTGATTCTCTACTTCTGTTCCTTTGCCATTTTTCATGCAAGTGTGATCAAGTCTCAGGGTGAAAACTGAATCATATGCCTCATAAGTCCATAACTGGTAGCACCTCAGGACAGGTTGTTTGAGGTCCTGGAAACTAGGACAGAAAGGGGACTTACAAGTTCTTGATCCTCTTCTGGCTCCCTCCTGGTGGCCACAGCCATTTTCTATGATGGCGACCATCACTGAGTTCCAGTTCTTCTGTTCTTTGTCCGGGTCTAATTTTGTTCACCTCTTGCAATAGACATGAGGAGGAGAGCTAACACATTGTGCTCTGAAGATCAACTTGTTTGTTTATGGGAAGAGCTTTTGAGGGGAGCCTGAGTCCTGCACCCCTGCTGGTTATTGCCTTTCTATGATGAATTCTGAGCTGCAGGGGATGGTCCTCAGGAAGCTTCACACTGCTCTGGTGTGCCTGGACCTGTGTCCTGCTGGCTGTGACCATGTGTCGGTTTGTGTGTGCAGGGAGAGCCAGGAGAGCCGGGGGAGCCAGGGCTGCCTGGAGAGGTGGGCATGCGGGTAAGTATCTCTGCGAGCTGCACTCTGCTACTGTTCACATGGGATGGGTCTGGTGCAAAACTGGATTTAGGTATACACCAGATGTTCACACTTTTTTCTTGCCGCCTCTTCCCATACAGCTGCATATATGTGTACGTATGAGTAGGTATCCATGCATATAGTTTCTCCTGAATTCTTGCAACAAATAGACCATATACTTGGCAAGAGGTTTGAGACACTTTTCCAGATCAATAGATAGACCCCCTCTACTCTATTTAATCAGTGCCTAGTATTTATGATACTGATGCATTATAATTTCTATAACCTTTTCCCCTAATTATAGCCCTGAAATTTCTTTCAAATTTATCTCTTGCTTTCCATTAAAATCAATGAAACATGCATATGTGCATATATGTGTGTGTGTCTCTCCTTCTATACTATGTTTTTATTGCAGTAGAATAGATGACAAATTTGGGTTAACCCTGGCTGAGGAGGTGAGCATTTTTCTTTTAGGAGATTTTTATAGGTGTCTACATAGCAGTTCATGGTCTGGGCAGCAGAGGAGCTGCGGGCTCTCCAGACTTCCGCTGGGTACATTGTAGGGACTTATTCTTGCAGTCCCAACACTATGGCAGTGTATAAATGATGAACCACCAGAATCAGCCTCAGCCTTTAAGAAGCTATGAGCAAAAAAA